>JAKZAN010000102.1:0-97506 GCA_023053545.1 Lepidurus packardi
CCCAACCCCAACCCCAACCCCAACCCCAACCCCAACCCCAACCCCAACCCCAACCCCAACCCCAACCCCAACCCCAACCCCAACCCCAACCCCAACCCCAACCCCAACCCCAACCCCAACCCCAACCCCAACCCCAACCCCAACCCCAACCCCAACCCCAACCCCAACCCCAACCCCAACCCCAACCCCAACCCCAACCCCAACCCCAACCCCAACCCCAACCCCAACCCCAACCCCAATCCTTACCTGAGAATAGAGATTTGAGAGCTTTTTGCTGGATGGGATAGGGTTTTTGGAAACCATAGCCTGAATTATGGTTAGACAGAATGGTTTACCATAGATACCACGTAGGATTTCGATGCTCAGATCCAAATCTTCGAAGGTCTGCACAAACTCACATTGGTCTGATTCCATTCTCAATCGATACCGATACTATAATACACAATCAATAGCTAGTAGGGATCTATTTGCCAACATAGTAGTCGGACCCCAAACTACCCTACATTATATTATGCAGTATTGATACGGACAGATCGCTAGATTTACATATTATCGATCATTCCCGTTCTTTGGTCCTTCACATCTGCTCCCTCACTTCTTTCCAAGATACTCCGAACGTCCTGTAGAACAGGCTGTCCCGATCCTCGCGTTTGCGTGAGGTGAAGATCGGCAGATTCTTCACCTCCATATCTAAGCGATGCTCATTGCCGTCAGCGTATCTGTTTTTGAGTGTTTCTGCGTATTAATTATATATGTTCTGGCAGTCCTTGGCGCAGCCGTCACGGACTTCTGAGGCATCGATCTTGCATCTATCGATACATTTCTAGTACTCTAATTGATTAGTCTTGGAGAAGGGGGGTACTTTGGGTGAGTTCGAAGTAGACCTTCATGCGTTCCTGCATTTCAGAAGAGTAGATCTACATGAGAATACGAACGGAAGTAGAGGTAATGTTTGATTGTTTGTGGTTACGGTTCTGACTTCATTTCTGAGCAACACTTCTTTCTTGATCATTCTGGGAGGGCGTGAGGCTAGGCTAATTAAAATTAATACCTTAATTTTATAATTGTGATGGTATCGATCTCATGTTATTTTGTTAGCGTTATCGACCATACTGTACTCGTCTCTGAGGGATGTGGAAGAGTCATTTAGTGCTCAGTTCAATCAGAGTGGGGCGATTAAAGAATCCAACCAATAACACCGAGTACTTACTAATGATGTTCTAATAGGGTTTTCATAGTTGTGAGTTCGAACATCCCGTATAAACTAAATAGATGGAAACCCGGCTTTTCCTAAGCAGATGCTCAGTTGTTAGGAGAGCAGACTATGGACACATCTTATGACATAACAAGTGACAGCCTATTTTCTGAATGTAGTGATGTCTTATCCCGCATCTCCGGATTATTTTATCCAATTAAACATACTTTCTATAAAGTTAAAAAAATAATATTTTTAAGTGACCAGATCTCACTACATTCCATTACCCCTCTCTCTTTTTACTTGAGAATGACTTTGAAAGATCACCTGGAATCATCCCGATTTGCTAGCTCAGATACGACCGAATCTACCAAGAGTGTCCGCCTTTCCGACAGCACACAATCATCCGAGCATGACTAACACGATAATCAGCATCCCCTCGACCTTCCCACTCCCAGAGACATCTCTATTCTTCCTCCCCCACGCTACCAACCAAAAAGTCCTCTCTACTACCTGGACAAGAAGAACCAGCAAATCTAATAAAAGGGTCTAACTTACGAGTACTGCGGCGATGTCACCAACAAAATGGTAGCCAAACTGATTGACTGGGTCCTAAGTCTATGTTGGAATTACAATATTGACGGAGAAGCCATGTTCCTAGCAGTGGTCCTGATCCGTAAGTTCGTGAGTAAGGAAATCGTGGAGAAAAGGTATCTGCAGGCAGTGGGAGTGACTGGACTGTTGGTAGCTTCGAAGTTCTGGGAGGTTTAAAAACTGAAGACAAAGAGTGCTTTAGAACGATGCCGCAACATCTATTCAGGCGAGGAAATTGTGGAACTTGAGGGACGGATGCTGGAGTCCGTCGAGTTCGACCTGAACATCCCCACCTCTTACCAGTAAAAACTATCGATTTTCATAGATAAAAATGAAAAACGTGCATAATTTATTTTAAGGAATAGTTGAGAACAGTGCAGGTATCTACAGTTCCACTACCACGAATAATATCAAGGCATGCTCGCCCCAAGCTTCTTCTCCAAGGATGACCTCCACAGAGCCTCATTCTGGCTGGAGGTTGAACTCATGGCTGGCCTCGGCAGGAACCCTCGCTTTATCTTCGAGAGGGTAGTTGATTTTATCAGGAACAAGTCCAGATCTGACCTATCATCGCGATGCGAGGTGATGAGACAGTTGGTGGAGTTCGTGCAGGAAGACAGTTCGAAAACAATCTATAACAAGTATAAGTCAAGGATGGACCTGGACAGCTATCTTAAGAAGGTGTTATGGGAAGCATGAGACAGCACATGCATATTTTAGGGAGTGACAACAATGTGGGAGGGATGGGTGAGCTGAGAATAGAAGTTAAGTGATAAGATAGTTGTGTTAAGAGTGTATAAATATGCAAGAGAACTAACAAATAAAGGGATAAATGGAATAATATCCATAACTTGAGACTCTGCTATATATCTAGAAGTATCTATAACTGAAACTAGCCTTACCAGAATATAACTCTACGTCTACACAGACTATCAAGAATGCAGAAGGGGTTATTGTGACTGTGGTTATTAGACAGTTACTTCGAGAAGCAGTCAGCTATATATATTTATTGGTCAACAACCCAGTGCTTACATATCATCTTGTTGCCTATTTTGTTCTTTTCTTCATTACAATATTTTTCTCCAACAAGGTTCCAGTCATTTGGTTATTACTGCTTACTCTTTTGACCTTAAAATACACATACACCATCTCTATTCTTGACCGTGCATGAAATGAACTGGCATTCAGCAGTCACAGCATCGCGCTTCATCGGCCCCTATTGCCTGCGATGACGAATGCGATGACAGCTGTTTCGTGCTCCTCAGGTTCTTGAATTAGTTCAGAGTGTTCCTGCTCCACTGCTGGATATCGATGCCCAGGTTTACTGATAGACTGATGTTCAGGATCTTGGATACTCTCTTCAGATTCCGCAGACTTCCCATCTCCACCATATCCGTGAACTCGTTCTAGATTTATCGCAGCTGATGCTTGATTTTGCCCTCAAAGTGGGACTCCCCCTCGCTCCTCTCCATCGTGTTGCCTGATATACTGGACTTCCGGATTAACTGCCAATAGTTCCTTGCCTCCCGCTGCATATTTTCGAGACTCCTGCACAGACTCTGGAAATGCTGCTAAAATAGCTGCACCTTTTCCACCTTCAGCTTGAACTACACGTACTTTCCCAGGTACTCCATCAGACGCATCCTACGGATCTATTATACGGTCGTTTGAAAAGCGAGTCGATTGTGTTCGAATGCAGTCTGATCTAGGATGGTGAAATGATGTGCTTTGGTAGTGTAGTTGGATTTGCCGGATGGACGTTAGCTGTGAGAGTCGACTTCAGGGTTATGGGAACACAGATTGTTATGAAGGGCGCGGCGCGTAGTAGGGAAAATTTATGCTTCATACGCCATTGGATATTGTGAAGGTAGGGTTGTTATTTTGGTAAAAGTGTATACGAGAGTTAAAACTAAGAATGAAGGAAAAGTATTACAAGACTATTTTGTGCAAATCTCGTGGAGAGAGTTATTTTGTCTAGAGGTTTAGTAGTGAGTTTAAGTCTGATGGATACGCGGGAACACTGGCTAGTGTGGGGAAGTGCCGGTAAGTTCAGTGCTACTCCAGGCTACCTGAAGCATGCTACTATTCTTCGGATAAAACCTATCTCCTTCTGAGTGGATTAGCCAGTCTAGGGTATATAGATACCGATTTTAGGTTGCCGGTGTTGTCGAAACATGGATCTATGCGTTAGGCATATTGAAGTAAACAAATTTTGACGAGAAGAGAATCAAATCAGAAGCATATAATCTTTTAAATCCATCACAAGTACTATAGATATACTTTTGTTGTCGTTCTACTACCCCACCATATCACAATAACTCTTCTTATAATCCTCATCTCTGCAGTATTTTTAATAGAGTTCCTAATATACACACCCATATCCAATGGAGGACTCAAGTGCAGCCAAGTGCGATGCCATCTTCGACACCCTCAGCTCCCTCAAACAATCCATCACTAACAACTCCTCCAATAAAGACCCTGCCCTCGCAGTCGCGCAGGCTATTGACCTACGCATGCACTTCCGGCAAGTCGCCAGCGAGGTTGAGACACGACGTAGTCTCGTCCAGCTACACAAGGATAAAATAGAAAAAAGCAGAGGTCTGCTCTAAGGACTCGAGTACTACAAAGTAAGCACGACCCCTACCTCAACCCTCTCCCAACTAACAAACCACTCGCAATCTAATTCCTTGCAATTGAGATATACTTGGTATGTAGTCTATGCTGTCTAACAAAATACAAGTGTGCAACATCCCTGTGGAAGCAATCGAGAACATCGTGTAACAACCCGAAATTGAGCCCAAAGACTGGATGAGGCAGTTCCCAGCTTCAACCTCCAAAATCGCAGCATGGCTCGGAGAAGCCAAGGGTTATAGGAACACTCTTCAGGAAGTCAAGTCGAAGAAGGACGACATGCAGGAGCAAATCCGAAAGAAACTCAAGATTTACAAAGAATAGCTACCCCAGCATCTCAATAAAATGGCAGAAAATATGAAGGGTCTGATGGATGTTTTCAGCATTCCCACCATCCACCAACTGTACCCTGTCTGCAATAAGCGACTTCTCAACATCTACGATTTCTTGCTCCCTGCTAAAGAAGCCCGTCTGATAAGTCTTGAATACCAAGACGAAAGCCTAGAAGTGGTCATCGAGACCACTATAGCCGAGTCCTATGATTACCGGACCGCCGCCAACGCCAAACTTCCCTTAGAGCCCAGAATAATCAAACTCAAAATTCTAAATATCAGGGAAAACATCACAGTGATGAGTCTGGACAGGAGTTGCGACTTCAGCCAAGAAGAACTTTTCCACCGCCTGATCAACGACGAACCTCTAAACCCAATGTATCCGAAACCCCAGAACGAGGAGCAGAGAAACAACAACACGAGATACATCAGGATGAAATGGCTGGATGCCATCGCCCAGGGAGACAGCAACGCCAAAATGAGTGCCGACGGATTGGTGAAAGCACTGCAAGACCGTGTATTCACTCTTCAGATCAATCGAGTGATCTTCGACCAGATGAAGAGTAACAAGAGTTCATTCTATTTCAAGTTGCTGAAAGAGCATGAGACAGCCAACCCGCACCTCAAAAAGTAACACCACAGCATCATCGCTAATGTTGCTATTTTTAAAGACTCAACTTTACTAATGTCGTGAAGTTATCAACTGAACAGTTCAGATCCAGTCATGTGTTCGTGCCTGAATGGCTCAAACTCATCTCAGAGTCCGAACCCGCTCTAAATGAAGCAGCCAGAGTGGTCCCCAGCAATGACTTGAGAGACAGATTTCTGCTCAATGAGATGGACGAAGATCGGAAGTCTTAGTACTTCAGGGTAGCCATCACATACAATCACCTACTTGTGGTTGTGCTCTTCGTCGTGCCTTATGCTTATCCCCAGAAGTATATCATTTCTGCCTTAACACCCCCAACATTACTTAATCGGTTAGGAACTCGATGGTCAAGATAGTTGAGTACGGAGAGAAGAAAAGAGAGAAGCAAGTGTCTGCAGCCCCAGGCAGCGTGATACTGTCTCTTCCGAAATGCCAGGTGAGTGTGTCGGCACAGAACTGCCTGAAAATGTAAAGGCTGGAGGAGGAGCTGAACGTGATGATGGGTGACTTGATCCCAGTGGAGAACAAGAACTTCTACCTTCTGTACCAGGTGAACCGACTGATTACGCTGATCGACGAGATGCACACGAAAGAGATCAACAGCGAGTGCAGGATCACTAGACTTTATGATGTATGAGAAAGGATTGAAAGAGATAAAGATGAATGTAGATACTGTCTGATTTTCTAGTGCTGGAGCCAGATCCACAAAACACATGAAATACTGTTGACACTTCGGAAAAAGAGAAGTAGCAGTAATTAAATAGATGGAACAAATTATAAAATAAACACATCTGCTGGAAATGAGTGCCTGGAGAATTCGGTTCTGGTCGATACATTGACACCCCCTACAGAAGTACACATCCATCGTTTGAGGCTCACACTCTAGTATAAAATAATTATACACCCCATTCATTACTGGAAAAATCAATCAATCCCTAAAAAGCATACCCGATCCAGCATCCCTACACTCCTACCATGTTGGAACAGATCGCACACACTCCAAACCACCACTATTTGGAAACACAAGGCAAACTATCACTCAGCTGCGGTCTGCACTCCCTCAATAACCTACTCGCTAGCAAAGTCTACATCCAATCCCATCTCGATGATATTTGTGCAGAGCTGTCTCCTGATACCTTCATCAATCCCCACAAGCATATATTGGGTGGCGAGTACGATGCCAATGTCCTCATAATTGCCCTGCAGCGTAGAGGGTATGAAGTGCAGTGGCTGGACAGGAGAAAACATATCCATGCACCCGAAATTGTGGATGGCAGAACTGTCACAGGTTTGAATGGGCTACAAGTGGTCGGCTATCTCGTGAACAAGATACAGGAGAAGAGCTTCTTCAAGAAAATATGCGGTATCGAAAACAGGCACTGGTTTTGCATGGGAGTCCGAAGTGGAGAGTATCAGGTGCTGGACTCCAAAGAAACTCAGATAAAAAGAACCGGAAATCATATCGAGGCAACAGCCCAGCTTAACGTATACCGAAATCAAAGTTGGGATATCCTTGAAGTGAGCTGCATGCCACGGAGTAATATGGTGTCTCAAATAGAGGGGTCATCACACACAGAATTAAAGAAGTAACAGGTCATCCAAGTTCATTTTCCAAAGGAGGAAGAACCATAAACGATCCTCGATAAGGAAGGCCCTCCCATTCGGCAAGAACTAAACTCTTAGGTTAAAGAGATTATATAAGACTTACATTAGGAATAGATCTAAACATCATCCCGGCCTCCAATCCATGGATAGCAAAGTGGCTAGCATGTTTAGTTGTGATTAGGATTTCGTATAGGTGTTTAACTCAAGTGTTATTGTGATGTCAGTGCTAAATATGGAGCTATATCATTCTTGTTTGACTGCTTCGGTGTCCAGCAACTCCCGCAGATCACTCGGACAGCACCGTGCGACCTGTCCCCTACTCTTCGACTCGATCTCGTCGATGATAAAGCACTGGATAATGGAGTTGCTGCTGGTTTCGAACACACTCATATAAAGCTCTCCAACAGCGTACCCGATTAGTCCACAAAGTACGGTAGGAATCGTTGGACTGCTGACTTCGCGAGAAAATGGTTCGATCTTCATTACTGCGAAGTAGGACGCAATTCCGATCAATATCGATATTGCTGCTTTACCGATGAAAGCAAACAAAGATCCCATCCCACTTGTCAGTGCTAGTCTTATTGGGTTTTCGACAGTTACCTTGAATGCCTATAATGCACTCGTGCAGTAGTTGGTGCCTCTGAAAGCCATCTGCACATAAGCTCCTTTATTTAGGAATCTTAGGCATTGGTTGAGGCATCCCAACAGGCAGGAGACGCATTTCGTCAAGAATTGTGCAGCCTTGTTTCCATTTTCCAAGGACTGTTTGTGCTCCAATAGAGCCATGGCCACCCTGGCTAAGAACAGCAGAGTGAGAACAAGGGAAGCGAAAGCAATAGAGCCGACGTGGTACCTGAAGGCCCTGAAGAATGACGTTGCGATCGGCCTATGGGGGACGGTGCCGGGAGATGAGTTACTGAAATACCATATAGTCGCTGAGCTGGAGAGAACAAACTGATCGAGGTTAGAGACGAAGAATATGAGCCAACACCCACAGAATATCTATGCATACAGGAGATAGTTGTGCGTATCAGTACGTATAACCTCAGCAAAGGGGAAGTCAGGGGATACGACTATCTTGCCTAGAGAATAGGTGAAGACAAATCCCACTGCCAGCAGTACTATGCTGAGGATCAGCCAAATCGACATCAACATCGGCACGAAGACTACATGACAGGTTTCGGAAATGTATCGACTCGTTGCTTGCACTACAGCTACCGATAACCGAATCTGTTTGAGAAGGCATAGTACCGACAAACAGGCAACTCCAGCTATACCCCATAGGATATATGCAGTGACTTTGAGAGAGTCTTCACTGAATCCATTGAGCGAAAAGGGGACTTAGAAAAATACGATTTTAATGGAATACAGGTACATGTAGGTACCAAGCAGAGCAGTGCCCGAGATAATGCATACGACAGAAAGCCAGACGATCACAGAAGCACACAGTCTGATGAGGATAAAGTAAAATAGTCCCACTACAAAGGAAGCAGCGAGTGCACCAGCGAACACAAGAAAGGCAATCTTCAGATCTGCGAAGATCTGGGTAAGATAATTGACATTGATGGTCTTGGAAAGGTCAGTGTGGATAGGCAGACAGAAGTAGTCGGAGAGAAGGATGGTGCTGTAGGTGGCAGTGTAGGATAGATTTAGACAATGGCTGTTGCCGAGACAAGACACAGAGTCTCCAGATTGTGCTGGACACTACCGGACACAAATGGTAGTATAGTTGTTATCGGTGATTCCAGGAATCAGGGCATCTAGGGGTTATAGAATTTATTGCTTAATTTAATGAGCGAATGTTATTACATTTATAGTCGGTGTTAGAGCACATAATGCCTTGGTCATTGTAGAAACCTAGGATCTCTGCGGGCTTACCCAAGTGGACAGAGTATAGGCAGATGCCGACCAGAGCAAGCACCGACATTACGAATACCAGACAGAAAAACATGTCAGTGCACGATCGTTGTTCCAAGGGTCCATTAGACGTATCCATTTTCATGGTCTTCGGGGGACGAGACGTCGGATTGAATGTTTATGGATAGGGAGGGGAGGCATGGTAGACCGAATCCTGAAGATTGGCCATCTAATACTGGTAGTACTGATTGTTCATGGGGACTAGATTGCAGACAGAGAAAGATAGAGAAAGCAAATCTAACAAGAGAAGTAAAAAGTAGTGGTTAAGGGTTAAGAAGTATTTATATAAATTTAAGCCAAGCTGGAGAGTAAATAAGGGAATGCGAATAGATTGCCGTGGACCGACAATGACAAAAATAAAATAGAGATCTCTAGCAATAAGTGACGTCGTCACATCTGTCTCTTGAGGTACAGAGGGATTTTCTTGTGCAGCTGCAGCGATAGGCTAGGGTTCTTGACTCTCACATGGTTGTGTATCTGCACGATCTTGTGTTCCGTCTTGCTGAGGAGGTGCTTCATCAGTTCGTACCGATAGGCGATGTTCTGTTTAATTTTACTCTACAAAATGCACAACCAATTGAAACCAAAACAATTAACTATGTTTTGTTACATCTTCAGTCTTCTTGAAGTCGAAGGACAATATCTAATAGTTCTTGAACTATGTCCTTTGGATGATGTTGAACACGCCCTCGTAGTCGCTGAGCAACGTGAAGATCATCAGGTAGGTGCCTTCGCTTGCTTGGGCTTTGTTCAGGTTCTTCACGATTATCCCTGGATACTCGTTGAAGTCTATCACTAGGTTCTGCTTTTCCTTGACCACTTTGAAGTCCCGATGCGTTACCGAGTGGTTGAAGTTAAAAAATAGTTATGCATCGCTCGTCAGTTCCACAAATAAGGATTCTGGGTGCCTCTCTTCGCCTTTAACAAACAGCCGGATCCGCAATACTTCCCTTTCTGACAGGAGTTCAGGCGGCTGTTCGGCAGAAATGTATTGCCGTATCTCAAAGGGAGCCTCGCATTCGTAGATACAGTTAAAACCCTGGGCGATGGCGGGGTCTTGCAGCGGAGGATTGGGTGATTATAAGTGATGAGCCGACGACTAGTTAATCCCATAAGGCTTATTGGGCTCCTGAGTTCTATCCATGGTGCTTATGCTGTGACTATCTAGTATTCCACAGTCCTTACTCCAATTCTGAATTAAAATTATATTACAAAACATAAAATAAATATTGAATCATCTGGTTCGGGTCTGCCAGCACACATTTGGTTCTTGATATCTATTCGTCACTAGAGTTATACATCGGTTACTATGATCCTCCCAGATGTGTAGTGTGCTGTGGTCAGAGATAGCTTTAGGATGTAGTAGGCACAAAAACCTTTTAATAAAGCCTTAGGTTTTTCTTCGTATATGATCAGTCTGATTGCGTGTCCAACCGAACCATATCTCTCAGGGATCATTCCGTGTTCTCTAGCCTGATATTATGGTTATAAAGGATGAACTATATACCTGTGCAATAAATCGGGTGTAGGCCGTCAGGGTTGCAAATTCACATACCCTACAACCGAACAAGACAGCGAGTGCTAAAGCATTGTTCTCGGTGAGGGAAGTGCTCAGCCTGGCGAGGGCATCAAAGAGGTTGATCGCGATGTGTGCTGTGGCGCCTTTGTAAATGTCTCTACTGATCCTCCACGCGTGGCGATAATGCTTATAGGCTAGAAATGCGAATCATTTCGGAGAGTAACTTGTAGAATATGTTGAGATATTACTTTTGAACTCGGGCAGTCGATTCTGCAGGATAAACTTCGCCTCCAATTGGTACACAGGGTTCAGCGCGATATCCATCGCTGTGTTGAGCAGGAACCTCAGTCCGATTCTGTACTCGGTTTTGTCCTTCGACAGCCGATGTAGTTATTTTTCGAACATAATCGGAAAGACCTCTCGAATCGATAGTACTGCCATCCTTGCTTTTGATCCTTTCCAGAATGCCTGGATCCCCTGCGTCCATAACCCTCTGATGGCTTCCAGGTATCCATGGTATATCGGAGCAGTGAATGGTTTGGTACTTTGACCGCTACGTATGATCAGCTCCAACCTTCTTTTTTCTTGTACGGTAAGCTGCGTGTTAGTCTTCACCACTGATTTACTATCTCTAGTCACTGAGCTAGGGCTTTCATATATGGCCTGGTGAGGTATGACCGACATTTGCAGAGATTTGGAAATGACATTCAGCGGATTCAGCACGAAGCCGCAGATGAGGTAACCTGTGGTTAGTTGGAATTTCTTCCAGAAGCGCTATTCTTGGATTTATTTGTGAATTATGCTGTTGGTGACAAGGTAAGGGTCAGTAGTGGCTGGTTGCTTGGATGCTTTTGGAGTGAGGGAGTCGCGGATGACCGATTAGAAATCCTTTGGCATTGCTGCTGGTTTTTGGTGTATTAAACTTTAAGTATTGTTATAATGTTGGCAGGAGGAGTCTGGAAGAGGGAGTGCGATGTTGCGATGTCTTCAGAAAGTTGGCAATTAAGTGAGATATTGAAATCGATGACAACTAAGGGATCGTCAACCCGTTTGGCTCGCAACTTTGAAATACAACCAAAAACCGTTGTGTTCAGAAAGATGTCTTAGATATTATCAGTCGATAGCTTTAAATATACGTCCCAACGTTCTTAATCTCATAAAAACTGTAAATTGTGTTTATACTCTTTCGTCTCTGTAGCGAGCATGGGCTTACTCCCTCAATACTCATCCCGCAATCCTCATTCCTCTTCTCTAAATCACTATGCCTCATTAATCAGATAAAATACCATCAGTCAAAACATAAAAGCATCAATCTACACATGAGCAGCGTAATTTATGGGCTGAAACATGAGCAGTCTCTAGCGGAACAATCGCAGAGGTGTTGCTCAGAGTCATGAGTCATCAAGGATCATATTTCAGGCACAGTTTTCTGAACATCCAGTGCTAGTAATCTATTTCATATGTAGATGTGGTGAGTAGTTATTCGGGGAGATTTAATTTCTCCTTGGAATGTGACATATGCAAATGTACTCGATATCTGAATTGAGAGTGAGTATGCTATTCAACAACATATCCGTTCCAAGTAGATAGCAGGGAAGCGATTGAATAATATAGAATGTCTTCAGAGGATACTATAGGGAAAAGCCATAACAAAGAATTATGGAGGGAAAGGGGTTGATAAAAAGAGCACAGGTATTAGGAGCGACAACCATTATAAATCCTCAAAAACTAATCTCTACCCAATATATATCTTAATAATAATTAGATAATATACCCACAAAACAGGCGGGTTTTTCTTCGGTATTCAAAAACACAGGTCCCTCTACCATGGTAAAAGTCAACAAGGAACCACCCCCAACTGCAACACTCAAAAAAGCCTCCCCCCACCCCAACCCCACCGTTAAAAAGCAGTCCTCCCGCAAGCAGGAGCCCAAGGAGATGTTTAATGAACTCACTACCCGCTAAGAGGTCAAGATAGCCAAACTCAACGAGACACAAGATGCGTACATGCCGGGCGGCAACAGCCGTAGGATGACCGTATAATAAACACGACTGGCTCGAGTGGACGAGTACGAGGACAACAGTGAGGCGGAATACGATGTGAATGATGTGCGAATGGACGGGGCCAGCAAAGGTAGAATCAGTGAGGTGGTCAACAACCTGCTCGTCAAAAATGTAAGCACCCCAAAGCAAACAGTCCCCTCGTATAAGAAATACATTCTAGAAAATCAATTCCAAAAACGCGTTCGACGTTCCTATCATTCGCGTAGAAGACCTGCCAGGCTTCCATAGTAAGTCCCACGAAAGATGCATGCTAATACATTTGTTGTTGCGCAGATTCATCGTATGACGATGCGAACTGGAAGAGGTTCTCAGCCACTCTCGAGGCAGACTACAGGATATACGGCTATAGAGTTGACGCTGTCCATACGGATGCGTACAAAGTCATGGGCGGGTTGACGAGGGGCGGAGACATGGAACAAATCGGAGGGAAACCACAATTGAGGCTAGATCTCATGAGCAATTCGATGCTAAACTTTGGCTCGATGGAGCTTCCAGATGCGTTGGGAGAAGGGAACCTATAGAAGAATCTGGATAACATTAACTTCGACAGGCAGGAGTACATGTTCGAAGTCAACCCCTTTTACGAGAGAACCAGGAGAGCATTCGATGGTTCCGAAAGCCAAGGCCTCTTGTTGAACTCCTTGAAGGTAAGATAGTATAGTAGACTCAATGTGTTTAGATGGGGGAACGCATGAATTTATTGATAGAGCTGGAAGAGCAAAACCGACCAAAGGAAAACCGCAGCGAATTCACAGTCATATAACTCGGGCGCCTGGTCCGAGATACCAACCAACACATGGGAGTGTTCTCCGACGTAAGCAACTTAACCGAAACCATGAACACTTTCCTCCAAGAGAGGTTCGGCAAAAAGCTGGCACCCAACTGTCAACAACACCTACCCTATATCTACGAAGATGACAATGCCAAAGAGAACGACTTTAACGAGCAAAACGAACCCATCTTCTAGCACAAATTCTAGTAGCATAAGAAAAGTGAGATGGACATCGAGCATGACGTTGGAGTGGTTTCCGAAGCATTCAGACAGCAGTAACTCGAACGCATCCAGAACAAGTCCAAACAGATCGGCACAGGGACTGGCATTATCTATGACTTCGCAGCAGATGCTAAGAACTGGATGAGTGATATGGATATGAGGTTCACTCGGATGAACATGGACCAACCCTTTTCTTTAAAGGTCGAGAAAGTTCCGATCAAACAAAACAGTGATTATTTTGAGGAGTTCGTCAACTTCGATGCATAGAACCCAGAAACTAAGGCCGATCTGCTGAAACCAGAGAAACACAAGCAGGGTCGCTACTATGAACAGCCGTACGAAGACTACAACCTGCTTCCAATGACTCCGTTTCCCCTTCCGAATTTGTAAGCTCCTCACTCTTTATTGTCCTATTTACTTTCTCCTCCTTTTCACAATCGGATTTTAGCTTGACGAGTCCTTACCTGAAATAATTAGGACCTGTTGGAGAGGTTGGTGTAGTCGAGGCTGATGCTGACGATGCTAAGGAGGAGTTTGAGCAGTACCAGAACGATATAGAGATAGTCAAACACGCCGAGAACAGGAGGGCCCAGTCGTCAATCAAGGAGATCAAAGAGGAGCTGAAGCACGTCCTCCTTTAGTACAAGGTTATCCACGAAAAATCCGCCCGCCGAATGGGAGCATTGTCATACTGCTATGGTAAAATGGGCCGAGGGAACAGCTAGGAAAGTACTCCAGGCGAGTTTTCAATTCAGACTTGTTTCGTGACATTCTTACACCTCGCTAACGAGAAAGGACTGGAACTACGCAACGACGAGTAGTTCAGTGACTTGTACGTGGTCGAGTCCTGAGAGAACCAGGATAATTGAGGTTTTCCGTCTGGGTTTCCTGCCCTAAAACCCAGTTCAACCTATATTCTGATGAAAATGATAGATTTCATGAAAATCATAATGTGTATCATTTTTCTGAATCCGTAGACATAGACATATAAACTATTATTTAGCTAGATAAAGCTTCTGTACAACAAACAAAACAAACAATACGATGATCTCTCTCGACGAAGAAATCAAGAAGGACAGGGAAAGGAACAGAAACCACAGGAACTCCCGCCCAAGAGTAAGTCTACGCCCCTCAACTCCCACCCGCTTAGGTAAGTGCCTTATTCTCAATTATTCTGATGTAGGACGCACGCACCCAGCCTCCCCAGACACACCAGGAACCGCGACGCAGAACCAGGGTCCGCGTCAACAACCTGCACTACGAAGTCACCAAGGAAGAACTCACTACACAGTGTGAGAACTACGGCCAGGTCAGCTCCTGCAACATCGAATGGGACAAAATGGGCAGGTCGAATGTAAGCCAACCCTTCCCTATTTATCTATAGTAGATCCATTATTGCTGCGATTAATTTATCATCGTAATATACCTGTTTGATTGGACTTGTATTAATGCTTAGGAAACTGCTGTCGTCGAATTCAATGATCCTGAAGGCGCCAAAAGGTGCATCGAGGAGATGGATGGCGTGACCCTCACCGGAAGAAGCGTCCAAGTCGAGTGGGCTAGGTTTGAGCCCCGAAAAATTAACCGACCTGGAGGCATATTCAAATCTGATCGCACTCCTCGAAACAACTGGCGCTCATGATTCAGAACGATTTCTTTTGGCGGCTAACAGCGATATTGTGTTTAGCATGGAATTTAGCTTGTTTTTGTTAGAAGTTTTATGCGAATTAAGCTAGAGATAATAGCCAGCTACGGTTTCATACGAAATATAGTAGTGCAAGTGAGCATAGATATCTTCCAATTATGATTATGAGCATTTACCGACTGTCTGAATGAGTTCACAAGTAAAAAGTAGGCGAAATTCAAAGTGGGTTAGATCAAATCCGAAAGAAGGGAAAGAGAGTCCGAGGGTACAAGACAGTTTTATGTGACTAAAAGTATGGAAGTAATCATTCAGCAGGCTAGTAGATGATTGATAATGCAGTATGATATTATCTTGTTTTGAACATAACGAGACTCGCGATTTAAGCACGCCTCCAAATACAATAATCAGGAAAACTACCAACACCCCCAATATTGAATTGTTTGAAGAACAGACTATACAAAGGATAATCATTATTTATACACATAGTTTTTCTCCTCCTGCTTAACCCTAAGTATTACTACACCATGTAAAACATCCCAACCGAACGTGAAGAGTAAGGCATCGAAGTCATCATCAGAATCAAGCCTCGCACCGACGAGTCCCCTGACCAAGACTTCCAAAAGTGTGTCTCGCTGTCCCCCATCGAGGAAAATACCATCATCGTCGAAACCCAGAATAAGAAATAGTATTTCTCGTTTGACCATATCGCTGCCGAAGACTCCACTCAATAACAAATCTTCGATGTGGTTGGACACCCCGTCCTCCAGGAAAGCTTCAAAGTAAATTTCAAGTCTCAGCAAACTCCTCCCAACTGTCCCTCCCATGGCATCATGCTCCATTTTTCATAACATTTGCTTCCAAAGTGATAGGGCTTCAATTGCTGCATTTTCGCGTACGGCCAGACCGGAGCAGGCAAGACCTACTCGATCCTGGGAAACCAGAACGACATGATCGAGGACGAGTATGCTGAGTCGAGAGGAGTGCTGCCTCGACTGCTAGAAGAACTGTTCCTGGCTAGCCAGCGTAACTCCCTCACAGGGGTAGAAGTGCGATGTTCGTACCTGTAAATCTACAACGAACAAATAATCGACCTGGTACCAGCAAATCAGCAAAAATTAAAAATTAACCTATTTATCAACGATCAAATCTGTTCTTAATGAAATTATTTTTAGCTCAACAAAGACATCAAAGACAACAAAATCTACCCCATCAGAGAAGACCACAGACGAGGTGTTTACGTCGAAGGGCTTTCGGAAGAGCCTATCACCAGTTATTAGGACGCACTCGCCTTTATCGTGAAGGGACTCAAGAATAGGAAAATCGCAGCCACAAGCATGAATAGCGAAAGCTCGAGATCCCATACCATTTTCACGGTCAGTATGAAAATATAGCTGGAGGAAGACGGTGTGTCCAAGACACGCACTTCCAAGATCCATGTGGTAGATCTGGCAGGCAGCGAGAGGACTAAGCTCGCCAAGGTAGAAGGTGACCGTCTTAAATAGGGTTGCAACATCAATAAATCGCTGAGCTCGCTGGGTAATGTGATCAATTCCCTGGTCGAGTCAATCAAGAAGAAGAAATACATTCCTTTCAGAGACTCGAAACTCACATTCTTCCTCAAAGACTCGCTGGGGGGAAACAGCAAGACCAAGCTCCTAGCTAATATTAACCCTCGCAAGGCTTATTTGGGAGACACTATATCTACACTTATGTTCGCTAAACGCGCCAAGATCATCAAGAGTCGTGTTGAAGCCAATGAAAACATTGCAGACAACTTCGAGTCCTTGAGGAGCTAGATCCGTAAACTCAGGGAAGAGTTAGCTCAGACCAAGTTCATTAAGAACGGCCAGGAGCAAAAAATAACGCCTGCAGGCAACTCCTTTCCAGTCGATGCCTCGGGCTTCAACTATTTGCCGCTTGACCGGCAGATACCTCAATAAAATAACTATGCAGGTGGATTGAACAATACACGTGACCCTGCTAGTTTCAGATAGAAAATGATCGACTTCTCGATCACGTAGCTCGATCAGCCTCAGGATCGCCTGATGAAGTTGTTTGAAGAGAACTAAGCAACCTACCGGAACATAATATCTGTTTATGAGCAGAGAGTGGCTGCTCTGAATCTCGCAAAGCCTCTTCGCTTAGAGAATACGAAGTTCAAGACTCTTTTCGAGGATAAGAAGATGCTGGAAAAAGCATGTTCCAACTATGCTAACCTCATTGCCAACTTCCCTGCATTCACTCGGATATTCACGGAGAACCTCGATCTCAAGAGAAAGATCAAGCTGGAGGACGGCAAGAGATTAGACGAGAAAGAAAGTGCAGAATCGGCACAGATCGAGGTTTAGAACCTCAGGAATAACAATAAGTACCTTAAAAATGAACTCGAGGAACTGCAACTCGAGATTGGTGATCTCAAGCAGGAACTTGAAGAGAAAAATTCTATAATACAGTCCCAGCTGAAAGGCTCCCACAAGAAGGATACACATACTAATTCACATATTACACAAGGGCAGGGACATGCTTCTCATCACAAAGCCACAGAATAGGGAAGTGGGAGGAAAGTAGAAGGATTGGTCGATAACACCACTCTGAGTCCCAACGAGATGAGAAGGAGATCAACGCAGGGCGACAAACCGAAGCGGGACGAGCTGAAGGAACTCCTGCATCGGCAGAATGAGATACTCGAGGAGTATGAAGTCGCGATCTCCCAGATGAAGACAGAGTTTGAGGCAGAGATCCAAAACATCAGAGCATCCTACGAAGAGCTTGAATAGCTATATGAGGCAGAGAAGAAGGAAAAACAAAATATACGCAAACAGAAGAACAAAAAAGATCTCCCACCTCATGTCGAGACCCTCTAAAACTAGAATGAGTACCTGAAACTCAATATCATGGAGTTAGAGACCGAGCTGGCGAAAGTCGAGGATCAAGAGTTCAAGACCAGTATCGCCCTCAAAACAGCCTACGAGGAAATCTAGAAACTCAAAGCAGAGCTCCAAATCATGCATGAGAACGGCATTGTGGAGTCTGAACTTGTGGACATCATGGACAAACTGAGGTAAATCAAACATGAAGCCGACCGCGAGAACCAGGAATTACAGGCCGAACGTGACCGCGAGGATGAAATTTATAAAGAAACCCGAAATAAGCTGATGAGCTGCATGAAGTAAAACTGTGAACTCATAGCCAAAAATGAGTCTCTAGTCAATAACAACCAATCCATGAAACGGAAGCTCGCAGAGATGCTTAAACTGTAAAGCGAGAATAGCGTGATCATTAACAAGGAGAGTGCCTGTTGGACTACTCTCGAAGATGGTGACTTCGATGAGGAACTCTTCGAAAAACCAACAGAGCTGGCCAAAGAAATCGACAAGCTGTCAGCAGAAAAAGATCAATTAATTTACAAACTTGAGGAGCAGCAGAGACTTAATGCTGAAGAAAGGAGCAAACTAGAAAAAGCATCTTCGAGGATCTTGTCTCTGACGAAGGAAGTAACCTTGTTAAAAGAAGAAGTACGCCATGAGAGGGAAGAAGCCAGACGCATGACTGTGAGATTGGAAGAACTGTAGTCCCAGTATAATACCATAAAGGATCAACAGAGACTGGCCGATGTCGACTACAACAGACTCCGCAGATGCCTTGAAAAGTATGAACAACTAGCCAATCGAGTCAGATAAGAATTCAACAAGGAAGACCTATTGGAAGTAGTCGAAGAGTACAAACTGTTGAGGATTAGAAACCAACTGCTGAACCAAGAGAACTAAAGACTAAGATCGTAATCATTAGTCATGGACAAACTCAGACTAAATAGTAGCAAAAGCGTCAGAGCCCTGCCTGTTGTCAAGGAACTAGACCCGACAACGCCCCGTATACGCTAAGAGCACAGGCTGACCAAGTAGGACCTAAGATATACGCAGACAATCAGAAAATAAGAACCCCCAGGGCAGCCCAAAAAAAGATAAACCTACTTTGGCAAGAAGACATCAGTGCAAGATCTGATCGGAGATTCGAAAGTGACAGTGAACAAAGGAAGTAGCGGGGCATCGATGGCAGGATCAACACCGCAAAGGGCGATGGGCAGCTACGTGAGTAAGTAGTACGCAAGTAAACTGAAGTTCAACTCTAAAGATCACAAATGAGGATCTTAAACTCATCTATAATTATCTATTCTCTATATCTATATACGTGTTATACTGCGATTGTCTAAATTAATTGTCCAGTCTATTTGCTGTGTGAACTCGGAAAGAGTAAAGAAAGGAGGACATTTCTGCTATCGGGGCTTGGGCATGGAAACATTAGAAAATACATCGCACAGGCACTATGACTGAGATTGTTCTCTTCGGTCGCCTATCGAATAAAAGAAACCAAAACTATTTCTGGTCTTTTTATCAGAACTTCATCTCGAACGCTACATATCCCTTTTAGTTACCGTACTCTGTCAACTTAGTCAGTGCGAACATTAATGTGGCTCCCAGCACACTGCCCACCCCGAACCCTACGAGTCCTTTGGTAGACTTGAACACTCCGCCAGCAGCAGCACCGCATATCATATTGCGTTGGTAGTGGGGCAGGTCTTTAAGTTCGTCCTCAAACAACAGATTGAGAGTGCCGCCCATAAGGTAGTACATAAGTCCTGCAGCAGCGAAGCCGTTACCGAGACGGGAGCTTTCCTTGCCGAGAGCGTTGAAAAAGTTGTTCATGATGAGTTTCTTCGGCATGCGGTAGGACTTAGGCCTGCCGATGTAGACTCCACGGCCGAGACCGAGGAGGGAGCCAACAATATAGGAAGAGCCGACAGTGAAACTAAACTTTTCTCCGAAGTCATTGCCTGCGAAGGCATCTACATTTTCGTGTCGCGCCATAGAGGGTGGGTTGTTATGGTGGAGAGTTGGTGAAAATATATAATGTTTATATTAGAAAGGAACACAAAGAGGTTGAGTTAAATTTTAAGTTGAAGTGGATAACGGAGTTATGGGAAAGTAAAAGTACCTGGAATCGTGTAAAGCAGTACACAGTTACTAAGGGAGAGAGAAATCGACTATTTACACTAGAATGGTACAAAAATTATAGAGTAGATGAGGGTAGATAGTGGGGTCTTCCATCAGTTTTTCATGGCTCTTAGTTTCTCAAACAGCTTGTAACCTCTCGCTTTTACCCGCATTAGCTTTGCGGGGACATTCGAAACGACTTCTTGCTATTGATTCTATCTTTCTTCCTACTCCGTAGAGGCCAGAGTTCGCTGTTTTGACCTGTCTCTGGATTTAGAGTATTCTCGACCTGCTTCGTACATTTCCTGGACGCGTCTCTTCGCATTTTCCAGCGCTGAGTGGCTGTTGAGGGCTTAGAAATACATCTCGGTTTCGTTGGCATCGTTTTTTATCGTCGAAGTCGGTTCTGACTATATCCTGAGAGATCGAGTATTATTAGCTGGTAGGACCTTCGGTAGAGACACCTTGCCTGGCGAAACTTTATCTACTACCGTTTTACGAGGTGAGGATTTCTCGGAAGTTTTTATCGGTGAGACTCTGTGTGTCTAGACCTGGGCTGACGAGATACTCTTATCTGGTTGGGCATTCGGCTAGGGTATTCGTTCTGATTCCATATTGATGGGAGCGTTGGGTTTCGCAACTACAGCCTCACGTATGAGAATGGGTGGTGTTGGTATGTCCGTCTGGACTGAGATGGTCTATGTTTTTTTGATGTGTAAGGCAGGGACAGGACCTCGAGGTTCTAAAGCTCTTTCGATCGCGAGGGATTGAAGTTTAGTGTATTTGAGAGAGCGGGGAGTCTGTTTGTCTTCGAACCTCTTTTTCCTGGGTTCGGTTTGAGGGATGGGAGAGAGGAGGATAGGTTTTTATTTTTGAGGGTAGAGCTGTGAATACTTCTTTTAGAGTTTATCTGACTTAGCAGCCACGGGAGGTTTTTAAAGGCTTATACCTTTTTTGGGAGTATTTTTTATGAATTTCCGCGAAGTCGGACTGTTGTTAAGCAGCAACTCCTGGTCTGCCAGGCTTCTGCGAGGGGCTTTCGAGGGGGTCTGCACAAAGGGGTACCTGTTGCTGTACTGCTGCTTCATGGAGATATGCTGGATCTCATTCAGGATTTTATCGCATTCGAAGAGGTACTGCTCGACCTGGATATCCTGATGGCGAGTGGGGGAGTCATTAAGATACGAGGGTTCGGTATGGAGAAGGAAGGTACTCTGGGCGGGGAGTGCACGGGAATAGATGAGGGTATTGGTTGGCTGAGGGTTGACGAACATAGGCGAGATATGAAGAGTGGCCTCACTGAATTAAAAGATAAGCACAATAAAAACAATCCCTGATGATACTCGTATTTTTTATTCTACATTCATGCGTTCGACCGAGAACACTACTGTCGCAAGATGGACCCAATTTAATAGTTTACATAATCACATATTGTTTTTATTGATCATGAGCGACTCCGAACACGACATCTCCGACGAAGAGGCACCCCAGGAAGTTAACATCAGGGGTGCCAAGCCCAAAGGGCTCAAGGCTCCAGTCCGAAAGCAGAAACCAATCAGGAAGAGAGTCTTGGCTTCTCCCCTTCAAATCGATGAGAAATTGCAGCAGATGATCAGATAAAAGCTTAGCACCGAAACAGGGCGGGTGAAGATCCAGCCACGCATCGAGTAATAAGAACCAGAGTTCAGGGTGGACTCAGTCAACCCTAAAAAAGGCAGCAGGAAGATTCTGCTGTAGCAAGTAGTGAGATCAACAAAGCAAGTCCATGGCATCGCTGTTGAGTATTCCCGTGTCAAGCGCCGAGCAGTAGTAGACCCAGTAGAAAAGCTCAGGAAAGGGGCTGATAACAGGCGACGCAGCCATACGCAGTTGAGGAATCTGAAGAACGTACTGTGAGATTGAACTTGATGGGTCGACACTTTTTATAATTGCGGGATGCGAGCACATCTACCATGACCATGTTATACCTAATGTGTTTTTAAACTTTACACCTCCAATATCAAATGCAAATCCAATTTATCGATACGAGTGTACAACGTACTGAACTATCGTTTCTTAACAGCACAGTTTTATTCTATTGGTTGGGGACGAGTCAATTTGCACTTTCATTAAGTATTCCATCTGTTGTGCCTGGTTCAACGGGCTTGTTCACTGACTATCAAGTTCTAGCTGTCACTCTCCCCAAACACTTCTTCCAGAGTTTTGTCCCGCAACTCCCCAAGTTTCAGACGATCGTAAGGTCTCATGATCTCGAATATACGTTCCTCTTCGTGTTCGAACCCACACTCTTCTAACGCCTCTATGTAGCGAAAAAGCATCTCCACCCTCTGATCTTTGGCCACAGTCCTAATCATACTCTCGCCACTCGGCAGTCTGAACTTGAAGTGTATGCCTTCGCTGAAACTGGGTAGCGTCTCGCGTAGCTTCTGCCTCCTCCTCTACGCTTACTCCTTCTTGTTCTCACGTTGTTTGAGGTGTTCCTGTTGTACTTTCTAGCGTTTCTTCTGTTCCTCATAGATCTTGTTGGACTCAAGCAACTCGGCTTCTTGTTCTTTTTTGAGTCTACGCTCTTGTTCCATCTTCTTCTTCTGCTAGAAAGTCGTTACTGGTTGGTAGATGCCATTGAGTTCATTGCTATACTTCTTCATGTAGGTGGACTCGTCCATTTCGCTGCGAATGTATTTGCTTTTGGCCTCGGCCATTTTCTTCCGAACTTCAGTCAGATTGATTTTTTAGGTCAGAGGCACCAGCCCCAGCAGCACCAGATCCATACAGAAATCAACCCTGAAAACAGCAAAACAGGGTACATCGCGCTTATTGACAAGTCCATTCATTTCCCTTTCGAAGGGGTAATCGCGGGCATCTAGTCCCAGATTGCTGAAACCCGTATTGACATACTCCGTCAGGGTTTCATCGGTGAGGACCCTCTTGATATTGTCTGCATAGGGTTGCTGGAAGTTGTGCAGCAAAACTGCCAGGGGGGATCTTTATTTTTGAATGTGTGCCAGGTTCTCATAGAACGTGCCTTTCTGGAATTTGATTTTGTTAATTTTTGGAAAAGCCTACTCGAGGCGGTTTGTGAACCACTCCCCGCCCTGGTCTTCGCCTCGTACGCTGGAGGGCAGCCATGACAACAAAGACTTGGATATTGATTTCTCGATTTTAAACTTATCTTTGAAGGTCAGACCAGACAATCTGAACTGCTTATACTTTCGATAGATCGGGTCTGGGTCTTCCTGGTCCTCGAAGTCCTGGGGGTCGTAGGCGGGTTATTCCATGTATGGCACATGAGTGTTGTGTTGGATTGGTGCAGGGTTGAAATGGTTTTGGATTGCTTTCTGCGAGAAATCGATAATAGTATAAATAGTAGATTGGCGATTGGGATGTCATAGAATGTGGTTACATCTGGATCGTAGGCTGCGTTTTTGAGGAGTTGAACAGCCTGGGGGATATCGAGATTGCAGACTTACATGATCTGGAAGACTGCCTCTCGGTGTATTTAGTCGATGGATTCGAGTTCCATGGTGTTAGTACTTTAGGGGGTACAGCAGTATATGTTTATATTACCAATACTTCTGTAGTATCCGATCAGAACCCTGATAGTTCACAACACAGTATATAGACTACCCTTTCTTAGGCCAAACATCCCGACTGCTTTTATTTGTTTAAGTGATATCCCAGAAACTCAATAAATTGAGAATAGGTGTGTTTGTGTCTATTTCAGCAACATCGCAATTATTACATAGAAAAAGCATTGTAAGTGCTATATGGATTTTGATGGCTTTGAAATGGCATCAGTCGCTCCTCAGCTTTGGATAAAATCCCATGTACTGCATCCCTGGAGGCGATCCGCTCCTCACGAAAGACATGTTCGGACTCATCGGTCTGTTTGTGTTGGTTCTTGGGCTTAAGTACCCACGATCCTTCTCGAACGATCGCAGCTTCTTCGTCATATTCCTACCCTCGTCATCAAATAATGTTATCACGATGTCTTAATAAGGGTCGTTACTCGATCATCAGCTCATCTCTGAATTTCTCCTCGCGCATCCTGATAGTCAGACTCTCTAGTTCCTCGATACGGGAGACCATTGCTGACATCTCCTTGTCGGCGCGGCGGAGTTCCTGCTGTTGTTAGTACAAGACTTAGTTGTATCTTTGGATTTCTTCGGCGAACTCATCATTGTTTTCCCTCAGGATTTCTTCCAACTGCGTGATCTAGCCTTGCAGTTGGGAGGAGTTCTCGCGCTCAATGGCTTCCAACTCTGCTGACAATCCGCTGCTGGAGATCGTTAATGTGGTCAGCAGACTGGCGTTGTTATGGGGTTTGGTCTCGTTTTTGTCAGTCTGCTTGATGCCCTGGGCTAATCCTTTGAGCTTAGATGACACGTTACTAATAGAACCCATGAGTCCCACCATGTAATCATCCTTCTGCTTGACGAACTCTGGGGTCTGGGACTTGTAAGTATGGATAGTCATGGACAGACAGCTTATGTACTCATACATCTTCCTGAAAGACTTGACCATTTCTTCGGGGTATTGGTATCCCTCGTTGCAGAAGTGTTTTGTGAAGACTGAGAAACTGTCGACGAGCTGCGACAAAGTCTTATAGCTGACCAGCATTTGTTATTCGTTCCATTTGTTGGACGCACTACCAAGCACAACGCAGACGTTAAGATGAGTAAAGGGATACATTACTTGATGGCGTCCGACTGGGCTTTCTTGGCGATAACCTCATCGGATAGTCTCTTGGCGATCTGGCTGATGATCTATTCATCAGAGGACTCTTCAGTGGAGCCCTCCCAAGAGAGACCTGCAGCCTTGAGTCTCTTGTGGACAGTGTCCCTGAGGGCCCTAAGCTTTGGCCTTTGCTGTGATTCCTGTTCAGACTTCTTCATAATATGGATAAAATCAGAGATGTTGTGGATTTAAAAAGAGATGTTTCCAATACAGCAATAGGTTTATTCAATTCAGTGTCAGTAGAGAGGAGTGATAAATAACTCTGATACAGGAGAGAGTGAATAAGAGTTTTAAAGTAGTTTAGGCTATCCCGCAACAACATTATTATAATCATCCAGAAACAATCATTACACACTCTACCAGATACCCCCATGGACGACGACAAACCCAAGGAACACAAGATCAACGACAAGCTCAAGAAGCGGCGCGAAAAACTCAAAGACCATAAGAAATCCAAGAAGGAGAAGCACGAGGCCTACGACCGTGACGAGAAGCGACAGTCGTACTTCGAAAAGGATAAGCACAAGAAGATAAAGAAGGATGACCGCAAGAAACGCAAAGACACCTACGGCATCAAGGTCTACAAACTCAAGGCAGTCATGGAGAAGTTCACCAAGGTCTACAAAGACGATCTCGACGAGTTCTACGGGATCTGGAAAGAGCTAGACGAGGGTCGCTCCATCGATTTCGACAGTCTGGAGGATCCCCTCATCAGAAAATACCTGAAAAAGATATGCAAGTACCTGTTGCTCAAAAAACAGGGCAGCGAGTACAGCAAGCCACTCAGCAGTTAAATCTCCCTCCAGAGCTACGTTGAGCGAAAGATGGAGGAAGTCATGGAGGAGTACATCGAGAATGGAACAGCCTCTGAAGGTTCTGATGACGATTCAGAACAATCCCATCAGGACCAGCAAGACAAAAAGGCAGCACTCAAGGCCATTCCTGAGAAGAAGGAGGAGGAACAGTAAAACAATTAAGAGGACTTCGAAGAATACGAGGAAGACTAACCACTTAATGACCACAACTTAAACTTTAGGAGGCTTAACTAACTGAGGGAAAATCTTGACCGCCCATCTGATGAGGAACCCGAGCAACACACTGAGAAGGAAGAGCCAAACCCGAACAGAGTAGTGATGGGGCCGACAATTCCTCCAGAACAGCGAGAAATGCTTGAGAAGATGTTCGAATAGACTGTAAAGAACTACGAGCAGGAAAAGACAGCTCAGTAACTGGAAGAGGAGGCGATCGACAAGATGTACGGATATAAACCCCAGATTAAGGTACCCTTTATGAATTTACGAGCATCTGTAGATCTAACAAAAAGTAGTACGCAGTCCCTACGAGATGACACCAGAAGAGGCTTCACGTCTCATGTACCGCTACTCCAAAGCCTACAGGAACAGGACTCTCATCCAGCAGTACAAGGAGCGCATGATCAAGCTGGGGAAGTTCAAACCCGGAGGAGTGTCCAAGAAGCCAGATAACAAACGAGGATCGCGCGGTGGACATCAGCAACAGTCTTACCAGAGAGACCCTGCGGACTTGGCCCGGCTGTAGGCAAAGCGGATCGACGACATGGCGAAGAACAGCATGTTCTTCTCATTCAAGGATCGGATGTCTAAACCCAGTGTGAGCAACTCTTTTTTGTGAAGAAATGGATTAGTATACATTTATCTAAGATGAATCAAAACTACAGGGACTGCCTAAGTTGGGCATCTGAAAATAGGGAGACCTAGGGATCAGGCTGCTTTCCGGAGACACAGCAGATCCTAGCACCATTTACACAAAGAAAAAGCAGATGCTCTTAGGGCACGGCTAACCAGATTTTTACATCCGCAATAACATCGAGTCTGATAATTAAAGAATATCAATACATACGCAGCTTTGTTGTCCCGTATCATAACAACCATGTTTAGTAGAGTGTTCCTCAAAAGTCTGTTCTCTTCTAGCGCCCATCACGCTCCCGTCCCCACCAAGCTCCCCAAAGTCGCAGAAAAATCGTATACCCCAAACATAATCACCGCATCCTCCATACTTGTAGAATCTGGCTCAATGTCAAAAACTCTTACGGAGCTTGGGAAAGAGTCGTCGCATTCCCTGGAGAGTCCCTCATGGCAGCTTTATACCGCAGCAAAGTTCCCGGTCACCTGCGTAAGTCCCATAGTAATCATAAATTGTAGCCCTCTGCCAAGGAGGCGATTCGGTCTATAAGACTTATGAGCGGCCTCTCGATCCCATGACTACGGGCCCCACTTGCGGCTCCTGCCAGGTCCTCATCAAAGATCCGTGGAACCATAAAATGGAAAGAGAGCAGGGCGGAGCCTTGGAGGATGAATTGATCATAATGGATTCAGGAACGAGACAGCACCCTCAGGCACGACTGGCATGCTGCATTCCGGTGGAAGCCTGGATGAACGATATGACTCTGGAAGTGTTCACAACTGACGAGCTTGACGACGGCAGATGATGGATATTAAGTGGTTTTCGTGCCTTTAAAAAATAACTCTTCCTCAATTCTGCCTGCCAATGTTTGTTTTTAATAGTGTGAATAGATCCTAGAGTAAAAATAATAGTATTGCCAAGAAATATCAGTAGTTGTCCAGCTCTTCCAAGAATTGCATCAGCTGCTGGTTCCTCTCCTTCAGTTTCTTCTCTTTCTCGAGGTTCAGCAACTGCTCCAGCTCATCCATCGTTTCCTCATCATATTCAGGGTCAATTCTAGGCATGTTCTCTTAGCTACGGGGTTCTCTCCGGAACTCTGCCAGGTCATCGTAGAAACTAGTCGCGTTGCCGTCGTCATCGAAATAGTACTAAACCGGCTCCTCCTCTTCGAAATCTGTTGCCGAGGTGGTCTTACCAACTTTAGGTTTTTTCTTCTAGACTCGGAGATAGTATTGCGGAGGAGCCTGTTGGTTATTGAAAGCCTTGCAGATGTAAGGATAAATATAGGTGCAGTGTCTGTCAGCCACTGACACTACTTTTTCGACAAGAACCTCTTTGCACAATAGATCGATCATGAGCAACTCGAGAGTCTTCTTGTCCCATGTGCGCAAGGCTCCCAGAGCATCAAAACTGATACCCTTCTTCTCGAAGAACTTCAGCTTATTGTTCTTCTTTCGCATGCCTCCACTTTTCGCAATATCGACAATCTGGTTCAGCGTCAGCGTCTATTTCTTGTTGACGCACATCGTGAGGAAGTTGACGAGGATCTGCACTTCCTTGCCACACTCCATCTCTTCTGATTCTCTCTTGAGCTTGCAGTTATCGCAGCCCTATTGGCACAAACCAGGCTCGAAATGCTCGCCGAAGTAACTCAACTGCAGCACCCGTCGACACGTAAAGAGATCCTCGGAATACCTTATCATATCTGATAGTTTTTTCTGGTTGAAGTCTTTGGTATCGTGGGTAGAATACTCATTGCGCATGTTCATGAATTAGAAGCTGTTGCGATCGCTGCGACTGTAATACAGGATGCAACTGGCCCTTTGCCCATCTCTGCCCGCCCTACCGCTTTCCTGATAGTAGTTTTCGAGTGATTTGGAGATGCTATGGTGGATCACGAACCGCACATCAGGCTTGTTGATGCCCATCCCGAAGGCGATAGTAGCGATGATGATCAATATCTAATTCCTCATCCACTTTTCCTGTATCTTCCTTTTGAGCTGGTCGTCCATCCCAGCATGGTAGAAAGCAGCTCCGATGCCTCCTTTGTTCAGTATTTCAGATAACTCCTCACATTCCTTCTTTTTGCAGCAGTAGATAATTCCTGATTGGCGGTTGAACTTCTCCCGTACGAGTTCGATGATTTCAGCGGCTCCTTTGTTGCGCGAGTTCTTTTGGCGGACTTCATAGTAGAGATTAGGTCTGTTGAAAGAGGACTGGAAAAACAGGCAGTTGCGGATGTTGAGTCGTTCAATGATGTCAGCAATTACTTTTTCTGTTGCTGTCGCAGTCAGTGCCAAAAGAGGAACTCTCGGGAATTTCTTCTTGAGGAATCCGAGGTTCTCATAGTCCTTTCGAAAGTCTCTGCCCCATGTTGACACACAGTGGACTTCGTCAATCACGATCCTCTTGAAAGTGCCATTCCGGTAGCAGGTCGTCAGAGCGTCAATTGATCTCTGGCTTTGGCACATCTTCTCAGGAGTGCTGAAGATTATGACTTAATGATTAAGGTGGGGTTGCTCTAACAGGTCCATGACTATATTCGTTTCCGAGATTTTGGAAGCACCCGTGAGACTATAACCACGCAATCCAGTTATCTTACATTGCATCTCCTGATCATAGATAAGGGAGACCAGCGGCATAATGCAGAGAGTAACGCCTGGTTCCATTGCAGCAGGAACTTGAAAAGTCAGACTCTTCCCTCCTCCTGTCGGCATGCATACAAAAACATCTCGTTCCAGCATGGTGGCCTTGATGATGGCTTTCTGGTTGTTTCGAAATTCCTTGATCTTGAACTGGTTCCTGAGAACACGGTAGAGCTCAACATCAGGCACACGAGGGTCATTAGCCCACCTATTATAATCCCCTTTTTCGTAATTTTTCGGTATTTCCAGTTTGCAAGAAGTTGGTTCCACAAATTTGGCCCTTTCTGAGTAATGAGTAGCCATAGTATTGTTCCTCTGTGGGTCGGAGGCTAGTTTCTACTGTACACTCTGGTATGTTGTGCTGATATGGGAAGTTGTGTTGCTTTGGTTATTGTAGGTTGCTTCCCTTTGTCTGTAGGATTGCTAGAGCTCGAAGTTTTGGGATTTTTGACCGTACGTGCGTGAAGAAGTATCTGGCGCCATCTCTAGTTAATACTCTACTTCTTAATAGCGATGTTGAACTATAGGAGGTTTGGTATTGGGTTATGAACCGTATTTATTGATAAGTCGCTGGACGTCGCTGGGAAGTCCTGAAGCCTTCTTGGCAAGAGGAGCAGGCAAACTAGGAGGAGGGTGGGGATTCTTAAGTTTGGGTTCTTTTTACTCGAGGAGCAGCTGGTCATTATTGTAGATGACAGGAGGTAGATCTGCAGACGTGAAGACAGTCTGAGCAGCAGCGAGGAAGGCAAGAGCCCTTTCGTAGTTTTAGCGAGATGTCTTTTGCCTGGGCCTCATCGATGTTTTGAATAAAATGCGAGAAACTAGCTAAACAAAGGTAACCAAACCAATTTTGAAACCTAGCTCACTCCTCTTTATGGTTAATTCCCCTCCCCAATTCTGTGATTTACATACGATATGCAATAAACACTGTCATAGCGCACGCATACAATATCTTTATTTATTTCGTAGTCTTCTTCACTTCCTCTTCGAAAACTTCTCCTTGATAGTCTGTGGGATCGACAAGTCCACGTTCAGTGCGTTCCTTATCAGCAGGTCCACCACTTGCTCCTTGTTCTTCTCGAAGTCCCCGAAAATCTTCTTAATATCAGCCTCTGTCTCCAGCTTTAGCTTCTGCTCGAACTCTTTGTCCTCCTTGCTGCCTTGGAGCTTGGCGTGTTCTGCTTCCTTCTGCTGTCTGAATAGCTCAATGTCGCGTTCTGCTGCATCCCTTGCGCCTTTGAGTTTGCGTTCTCTGAGGGTGTTGACGGATGGGAAGTCAAAAGTATGTTGTGATTATTGGTGAGTTGTACCTTTCCTTCTCTGCTGCCTGGATGATCTTCTGAGCTTCCTGTTCGGCTCTGATGAGCTCGTCAACGTACTGTGTTTCTGATGCCATTGGGGTTATGTATTTTGTTAATGGGTTGTTGTGTGAAAGTCGTGTTAATATATAGGCTTTGCGGAGAATTATAGGCAAACTACACTAAAATCCATACGAAGCCACATTCCTTAAAGACACCTGATAACTCATCTTCAATAATTAGGGTCCATATCATGTAAAAAGTATCCTCAGTTCTAGAATTCCACCTTATCCTTCAGCTGTCTCCATATGTCCTTCACCTCGTCGTTGTACTCGCCCAGGGATCGTTGCAGGCTCTTGTACTCCCTAGCGAGTCGTTCGTAATCCCTCGCCAGTTCGAAATAGTTGTTTTCTGACTGAGATCCCTCCATACATTTTTTCCAGTCTCTTTCCAGGATCTCCAGCCTCTATCCCAGCCTGTCTCGATTAACATGACATTCCTTCAGTAATTCTTCTGCTCGTTTGAGAGTCTGGACCTAGCGAGTTAGTTCCTCCAAGGTGTTTTCAACCTTGCCCTCCTTCCGCTGTGCATCAAGGGTTGACTGTTCTGCTTGTCTGAGTCTGGCTCCTAACTCTGATGCTTAAATGTTCATGAGTCTGATATCTCCGCTGAGAACCTCGTTCTATCTTTTTAGGAGCTGAATTTCAGTCTAGAGCTAGCGCCTACTTTGTTCGAGATGTCGAATCTTATCGAAAGCCCCAATGAGTTCTTTTTGCGACTAGGTATACTTGGTCTGAAGATCTCTGAGTTGCTACTCAAGGACCCCCGAAGGAGTCTTTAACTGTTGACGGAGTATTTGATTTTCCTCGCGGGAGATTTTGAGCTTGAGTTCTACCTCTTCTATGAGGGTTACGAGTTCTTGATATTGTTCTTAAGGGATCTTGACGATCTTGGGGCCAGCACAGTGTACGGTCAAGACCAAGCAGAGATACAGCAAAGGAATGCGGAAGAGAGGGGTAAGGCTCATTAGTGTCGAAAGAGGGAGTATGCTATGATATAGGTGTTAAAATAAATTTTATGGTGTGACTCTGAAAATTGGTGTATGAATTGTTAGTTTGTTTTAAATAGAGGGTATAACCTAGCCTGTGCTCGTAGTTTTAGATGAAAACACATACATGTGATTCCTGCATAACTTTGATGATATTTTTATCCAATTGTAAATAGATCACTAGTATAACTATAGTGATGCACTCTCACTTTTTCAATTCTGCATATATTGCTGAGCCCACCCTTCTTCGCGGGATCGGGTCTCGTAGTAAGGGGCAGCAACCTCTTAAAGCAGAATCATACTGCACGAACAGTCTCAATCCGGTTCCAATATTGCCGACAGACAAAAAAGGAGCAGGTATTTCTACTATAGTATGCCCAACGGATGGCTACAGCTGCTAGGCACAGGTTGTGAGGCTTAATATAGCGACCCATTCTATATACCCCTGACAATTGTCAAAGAACATTATAATTATTAATATCCTTACTTGAAATATCCTTAGATCAAACAATATGAAGAAAGCTATTTTGGGACTCCTCGTCGGCACTGCCCTCACCTTCGAGATCGTCGAAAATCTTGAGCACCCTGTGGAGACTCACTTCGGCGACCCTACCATTGCTTGCAACCCTACCTCCACCGGCACCACTGGAGGCTTCAGCACCTACTTCAGCGACAACCAGTATGCTTGTGAGAATTGGAATGGTAAGGCTAAGGCCCTCCCCGACTGCTTTGTTGCCCTCAATGGTATTTGTGGCATGAACGTCAGCAAGTTCTGCGACAAGTGTATCAACGTGTACAACTCCAACGGATCTGTGGAGAAGTGCAGAGTTATCGACTTCTGCGACCCAGCAAACTGCGACTTCTATGATGCTGGTCACTTGGACTTCCTGAACAACAACTCGAACATGAACTACAAGTTCACCGACAAGGGAGTGTACGTGTTCCCGTACTCGAAGGCCGACGGACAGCCCAAGATCAGCTGGAAGTGGACCACTTGCTGATGGATAGTTGATTTATGGTTTAACATCTGACCCGAAATCGGAGATATCTGAGGGTGCTGAAATAGGAATTTCAATCATACAGCTCTATTTAATAGTTTAGATATTTGGGACCTTAACATAAAGAGTCATCAATAAAGATTCCTGTAAAAATGATACTCTTGAGAATACAGAATTATTGTCCACAGAATAATACAATACTAACGAACATCTATTATGCTGCTTTGCGGGTACTCATCAAGACTAAAAGGAATATCTAATCACTTCTTCCGTGGCTTTTCTCGCAACTTCCTATCCTGTCTCTGCATGATTTCTAGTCGCTACTTTTAGTTCTGCGATCGAGGGATGTTCCCCATCCTCCGATACACGATATCCTAACGATACAGCGAGTCTGAGGGCAGCGGGTTCCCCTATACTTCGAACTTTGCGTACTGGTCCTTATCCACATTGTAGATAGCCTTGTTGTCAATCAGCAGCTAATTGTTCCACTGGCCATGCACTTTGTAGTATTCTTCGAGGATGTCCTTGCTGGTGGGACTGGGTTTGTTCTTGCGCGTGTTCATGAACTCGAAGATATATTATTTCTTGACCTTCTTGAGAGTGCCTTCGAAGTAATCGGTCGGGATCTCCTGTTTGGACAGCGAAAAGAAACCCTTTTTGCCGGGGTTGAAGGTCAGGTCCAGCATATATCCCTGGTTGGGTTCCCAGTAGAAGGCTAATACCGTACAAAATCATAATCGATAAATAAATATAATGTTACATTTGCCGACAAGGTTGAGTTTACGGTCGCCGTAGGTCAATCCTGATATTTAGCCACCAGGGGTCCTGAATCTGATCTCAGTCCCATTGTCGAAGGCGACAACGTAGTCTCCGTCATTCACACCGCACCCACTGTTCACACTCAGCTACATTTTAGACTCGATGCTTCCGTATACTCGATACCCTCGCCCAACCATATACAGAGCTGCAATTGGAGGATGGTGGCTGATTTGCTCCACAAATACAGGACAACCGCTATATGAGCATTGGAAGGTCTCGCCGAGAATAGGATTGAAGGGCTTGTCCATGCTGATATAGAGAAGCGAGATGGAGATACCAAAAGCTATCACATACTTGAATTGCTCAAGGAGATCAGTCAGCTTAGCAGCCTTTTCCAGGAATACAGGCCCATAGGCAAGTGTTTTGGCGTGGGTCTCGATGTTGCTTTCTAGCGAAAAGATATCAACCGGCAAGCTTACATTCAGGATACCTTTACCACTCAGGAGGTTCTTCCCCATCTTCGACAGCACATAGCTGAGTACTTTCTTCTGCTCAACCATTTTCTGCTGATCCACGAACCACATACCTCCCTTCTCCTGATCGATCTCCCATTCCCCATTCCAGATCTGATGCACTTTGAAATCGTCTTAGTAGATGAGTTCGCGGTTCCATGGAGTCAGACGATACTTAGTCTTGAGGAAATTGTAGTTGATGATGGAGTGGCCCTGGCTGTCGAGTTCAGGCAGTTTCATGTTGTTGTGGCACATGATGGAGTTATTCTTAATGATGGACTCCTCTCCTCGATCGTCAGTGTTCTGTGCTGCAGCTTCTTCGGGTCTGGCCTCATTTGCTATTTCTTACCTTTGCTCTTTGTGTTCTTCCTTCTGATTCTCACTTTATTGCTGCTTTGCTTTCTGCATTTCCTTTGCCAAAACAGTCTGTTTCATTATGTGTTCCTGGGTTTCTAGACCCTTCTCATTCTTTTCCTCTTCCAATACGACCGTCTTGTCTTAGTTTTTGTTGCTAATGTCCCAATTCGGATCGAATGTCATCTGGGCCTCCTCGCCCTACATACCCTCGGTGTTATTGTACTGTTATGTCAGGTAGTTCTGCAGACCAAAGTAGTTTTTAAGGTAATGTGCTGCTAGATTCTTATTCTGGACATCGTTCAGATAACCCTCATTGTTTAGCATGATATCCACCACCAGCAGACATTGAGTTTATTCCTTATTCGGGAAGATGCCATAGACTACAGCCAGTTTGCCACGTACTATGGTCAGGAATGGCGGGTAGTTCACATTATCGATGCTTTTGTCGACTAAGTACATATTCTTTCCTTTTTTGAAGGCATGTCGCAGGAACAGGAAGTCCCGCGACCGATAGATCCTGCTGAATTGTTTGAGCCTCATGTACAGGATGGCAGTATTTTAGGAAGCGATCATATTTTTTGTGGTTATCTCGTCGACAGAGGCATTCCACTTCACAGTGTTATCCACATTTGTCAGGTGTCTGAACACGTACTTCACAGGATAGTTGAAGGTCAGGAACAACTTGAACTGAAAAGGGTTGGTCTTGGATTGCAGCAACCTATGCTTAAGCTCGCACTCAATTGTCGTCATGTCTTTTTCGTTCATTAGTTCTCCGAGGTCATAGTCGTGCATGATGACGTTGAATATATTTGGATGTGGATGGTCAGGTGCCTGGACTACTGGTGGCATGCGTGATTCCAGATCCTCGATTTCTTCAAGCTCGATCTCTTACTACATAATACTGGTCACTATATTGCTATTCCTATTGTTTTTGTTTTGGGTGGCATCTTCCTGTACCGCCTTGGGCTTTAAGATCTAGGGCTCCTCGAATTTGGCAGACTTCGAGATATTGAGCTGAGCTAGCTAGATGTTTGAGTTGGTGACAACCACCTTGGCCAGTTGTGGGGTCGAATTCAGAGTATTCTGGTTGTTGCTATTGGTTGTGTTTTATATAGCCAGAGCCTGCACTTATACTTTTGGGTTTGCATTTTGAGTCAGATTAGCAGCCAAATCTTGTGCTTTCGGACTCATAGCGTTTTCGAGAGTTTCTTTGTGGCGACGGCTTTTGCCAGTTTCGTTAGGGTTGGGTTCTCCGAGTTTTTACAAAATGACAAGAGTCCTGCCGAGTTCTATAGCATAGGTTTTTCGATGGGCGAATTCCAGAGTTTTACGGATCTCCTCAAACCAGTCGTTATAGGTCACAATGCTGGTGAACCCGATGTGAAGCTTCTGGTGCTTGGCCTTGGGCACATTATTGATGGCTTCCAGCACAAAAGAGAAGTATTCGCTGCTTTTGGATTTACGGTAGATATAGTTGCTTAGTTCGTGTTTATTTATGCGGGAGCCTTCCTGCAGCTCGATCTGCATTTCTCTGCGGACGACACGAAGCACCTTAGGTTTCCATTGTCGCAGGGTCAAACTGCGGACGTAGACTTCGGCGGAGGGTTTAGGGACTTCGACGGCGGAAGGGTCGAATGGATCAGGTTTGGCCTGAAGGATCTGTTTGATGCTTTCGACCTGGCGGATATAGTGATCGACGAGTTAGGAGCGTGAGAGGCTAGCGAGTGCACAAATGTAGTGGTCAGAAACAAAGTCCTTTTTCTTTTTGAACTTGAGTTTGCTGGGGACTTTATCGTATTCTTTTCTGATGGTGTATTATTGGTGGGCGAGGAGTTCGTCGAGTGCGGGAGTGAGTTTGAAGGGAGCGCGCTCCTCCTCTGCCTGCACGAATTCTGCGAATAGGTTGTTGCGCTACTGCATTGGGTATCGAGTAGTGGGACAGGAGAACTGGTGCTTGTTCTTGTGGATACTGAATTAAATTATAATGGACAGATTTCAAACTGAATAAGAATCTTCCCATATATCTCTCCATCTTAATAGTATTATTAACATCCCAGTCCATACTGTAATGTGTGTCTATAAATATTTGGCATCCTTTCAGACCACGGGCCGCAGTCCGAACAGTTAAAAGTACGAAGGCACCAAATACTCAATTGGCAGTTTCAGCCCGCAACTGTGCAGACAATACATCGCACTGTTCGTGAGCGGGTTCACGCTCAGCATCACCCCTGCTTCGGAGCCTGGCGCCAGTCTGCCCCCCATGCTCTACTTGAACATAGAGAACACTTCTTCCGTATTCATAGGCTTCATGTCCTTGTTGTAAACCATGAAATAGAGATCCGGGATTTCGTAGGCGGTGCTGTAGATAAGATTTAACTTCAGAGTAAAGTGTGCATTCTAGGGTTCTGTGTAGAGGACTTCGAGGTACTCCGAGTCTCTTGGTTGTAGGAAAGGGGAAGGACTATGTTTCTTATAGGCAGCCGAGTACCCCTGCTGGAGATTAAGTTTGTCCATGATCTAAAGCAGGTAGGCTCTGAGTTGGGCAAAGTCGACGCGATGTTCAGCCATATAGTTGGAGACTCGATAGTAGGATGAGGGGTGACTTGATACAAATACAGATTAAAGATTAATTCTGGCTGCAGAGAAGACAGAAGGCTGGGTATATGCATTAATCGGAAATAGATAGATCTGCGCAACTACGCCTTTTCTTTGAATACAGACACAGACAATCCTCACTTCATGAGTTTCTTGAGCTTGTCGCCCCAGCTCTCTCCCATCAGAGTCACATGTGTCCCTTTCCCGTCCACACTCTCCAGCACACTGTTGATGTTTCGGTCCAGTCCTATCTGTACGTTCTCCAGGTCTCTGTTTACCAGGATGTTTTTTCCTTTCAGGGACTTTGTGGTTGCGATGTACTTTTCCGCCAGACTGAACTTCAGGGCGTGACTACCCGTGGCATTGACTACCTGGTTCAATAATTGGATCCTTGCCGCCACGGCCTCTGCTTGCAGTTTAACTTCTTGGGCCTTGCCCTCTGCCTCCAGCACGTAGCTAGCACGTTGGGCAATACCTTCATTGATGGTGGCAGTCTTGGTAGCCTCGCTCTTCAGGATTTCTGCTCTTTTGATTCGTTCGGATTCTGCTTCGAGTGCCATGATCTAGAAGGATTCAACCACCAACTAAACTAAGTAAAGCGTACCTTTTTGACTCGATCCGAGACTTTGATGTCTTTGACTTCAAAACGAATGCACTCGATACCCCACGACTCAATTGCATGCTGAATGTTCTGAAGGATCTTTTGATTAACCAGGTCTCTGCTCTCGAAAGTCTCGTCCAGAGTTAGCTTGCCTATTTCGCTACGAGTGATACTTTGGGCCAGTTTGTTAGTATATCTGATGGAGTCGACAGCCCCATACGAGGCTTTATAGGGATCCACTACGCGCACATAGATGACCCCATCGACCTTGATAATGACGTTGTCTTTGGTCACTGCGGATTGGTCACCCAGCTGGATAGATACCTCTTTGAGTGACTTTTCGTGTGCTACCCTTTGGATTAAGGGGAAGATGAAGTTAAGGCCAGGCTGGAGAGTCTTATGGTATTTGCCGAACAGCTCCACGAGGAAGACATGTTGTTGGGGAACTCGGATGAGGCAGAACCTTGTACCCATTTTTCTTTATTTTTTGTATAAACTATAGCTAAGAAAGGAATCCAGAGCAAATGACTACTCACTATATATCACATTTAGCAAACCAGATGACATAAGAAATATTTGCATCACTATATGAGAAAATTAGAAAGTGTGTTGTATCAATTAAAGACAGCTCTCCTGCGTCCGAGCTTCTTCAGCTCTGTCGTCAGTTCGAAGAGCACACGCTGGTAGATTGCCTGGCTCAGCTCCATGGCTAGCTCTAGTTTCTCGTCCTCGTAGTCCACCCAAGTTGGTTCTTCGTCCAGCAGTTCGTCCGCTAGCATGCGCGACATTCTATCTTCCTGAATCTGTTCCCTGTGTTACTCTGTTACATCTCTGCCGTAGTAGATGGCGATGTTTTCGGGCTTGTCAAATATGCTTCCACTTAGATAGGTCGAGTATTGAATTACACGGCGGATTGCAGCTTCGAATGTCGGTACCATGGTTGTCTCTGTGATTGCGGTCTTCTTGACGTGTGAAGAAGTCTGCCATTCGTAAGGTCGACCATTCAAGCCATAGGGCCTGTCCTCATCTAGACACTCATTAAAGCTTTAGAACAAAGCACGGTGCCAGCATTCCATATAAGGGTTGGCCATGGGTTCTTGCTGTTGGAGAGACGACTCAAAGTTTTGGAAACAGTTTAGGGTCACAACCATGACTGACTCATCGTAAGGACAGCCATCAGGACCCAGCTAACTATCTTCAAACTCATTAACATCACCTTGGTAGTATTCCTGTCTGAGGTAGTAGAGCATCTTCTCCGAAGAAATACCCATGTGAGTATTTATATGTTTGAGAGCTACTTGCCGTTCAAGAGGGTTTTTGGTGACGAAGTGCATAAGCTTGATGAGATAAGTCTTGATATCGGAAGGAGCTGTGGATATGGCGAAGTTGCTGAGGGTGTTATTGATTTTGGCAACTTTATTGGTGCTGGCGGGAAGAGGCAGGGGCTAGGGGATGGATTTCTGGATGGATATCGCATCGACCAAATTGCGAAGGAACCTGGACTTTTTAGTGAGCTACTTCGCAAATTCCTCGATAAGATCTTCAACTATCGCTTGGAAGATCTCAGTCCGGGCAGAATTAGCTCCAGATAGGGGATTAGAAGCAGACTTAAAATATGCAGAAACTGGCTGATTGTCTTCCACGTTACAGCATTCCAGCAGAGCCTCATCACCACAATCCAGAAGACCTTATTCCTCCATAGAGTCTAATGAAAGGGGATACCATGAAACTACAGGCAGCTGAGGAGGTTTTTGCGGAGCCTGTAGCAGTTGAACTCCTCCACTGCGGATTTTGATCTCTTGGTGGTAGTCTTCTTGGCTCTGGACCTGAGATTGCGAGTCGGAAGAAGATTGCATATTCTGCTCGACTCCACATTCGTGAAGCCCTACGTCGAGGAAGCTGTCGATGCTCTTCTTTTTGAACTGGAGGACCATCAGATCGACCTGTTACTCCTGTGACTGGAAGGCAGTCTGGTGAGATTGGATCTCCTCATTTTCCTGGAACCGAGAGTTCCTGGTCTGCGCCTTCCCCCCATTCTCCTCTTCGTCGTCATCGTCACCCATGATCTAATTATTAATAAGTTCTTCGATTTTGGATGTATTGGTCGCATTCTTCTTGCTATTGCTGCTATTGTTACTGCTCTTGCCGATCATCATGAGTCTATTCAAGCGGTTGGAACTGCTTTCCTCGCTGTGATTGTTGAGGGATTTCGAAGAGTGGCTCTGATAAAGGTGTTTTGGTCCGTTCAGAGAAGAAGTTGATGAAGACAAACTCACTCTACGACTCGAATTCTTGAGATCGTAAGTATTGGAGTTCAGGGTTAGTCGGGGTGTCTGGCTCTTGATCTTATCAGCGATTCCCTTTTCCTAGATGAGATTAGCGTAGTACTCGGTACGGTTGGAAGGGTGGTTATGAAGAGCGTCTTCGTCTGCGTGTTCGATCCATTGTTTGTTAAGCTCCGACTGCTTAATCATTTCAGGCAGAAGCGCAGAAGTATCAATTTTGTTATGCAGGATTTGTTAGTGTAGTAGCTGGCTGATCCTATTCCAAGATGGTCTTTGTAACTACTGGGTATTCTCCTGCTCCTCTTGTCGGGAGATGGGTCGGGACTCCTCGACCTTCAGACACTCCTCAACCATGAACTTGTATTTCGATTGGTCGAACTGGTATTCTTCGGAACTCATGTCGGTGTGAGTGACTAGGCGATCATTCGCATTGAATGGCTGTTGATAATGGTCTTGATCATCCCAGTACTGGTCTTCGTCTTCATTCTAAAACCTCTCCTAGCTATCTGAACCGGGATACTCATTGACATTTTCCTCTTCGCCGTCAAATTCGGAGTACATGCCTTTGCCCTCATTTTCCTGGCTCATTTGATGGTACTTAAGCCACTCCTCCTCGTCGACCTCAATGACATCGTCTGCATCCTCCTCGCACTCGAAATTGTTTTCGAGGTTGTGCTGTGTGAATAGCTAGGCATACATATTGACTATCTGGGTCTGTTTGTACATTTTCCAAGCATTCTTAATAGTTTCGGCTGCACTGTTCATCCTGTCCATCTTTTCAGCCTTTGGCCCAGGTTCCGTGGTCTGGCTTTCCTTTTTGAAGTTTTTTTTCTGAAGATCGATCATTTCTCGGATGCCGGAGGTGACTTCCAGGGAATACTTGTTGACGAGGGTGAAGGTATCACAAATCTCTTCAAGTTCCCTGGATGTGCATTGATTTGATGGGTCTGCTGCTTTTTCTCTGATTGAGGACTGGATCTGCTGGGAGATCAGGGAACTCGATTTGTCCTTGAGCAGTCTCATCAGATCCTTACTGAATGAGAACTGGCTATTGTTTTTGCAAAGTTTATCGATCAGTGTCTGAGCTTTGCCAATTGACTCTCGGTTGTAGCCCTAACATTCCCCGACTGTGTCATCGAGGTTCTTCTTTTTCAGAAGGGACTTCTTGGTGGTTTGTTTTCGAATCAGCTGCTTCTTGCTGTTATCGTTAGAGGTTGCGAACATCGCAGAATGCCCTACTGCCTACTTTCTGGCTACCTTTTCAGTTGACTTGGATTTAGGTAGGTTGGGCTGGTTCTTCTTCTGGACTGGTTTTCGAATGAGCTCGGACTCGGAGTGCTTGTGTTTGAGCTGCTTGGAGGTCGTAGATTTGAGGTTGTGGTAGCTGAGAGAATGAGGGGCCAGTTCTCTGGAGTTACAAGTTTGCAGCATCGCCTTTTTGATGTAATCGGGATTGAGGTTACTTTTACGCTTTTCGGCTGAGTTGTTATGGGCGTTAGTGGAGATCTTGGATTTGGAGTGAGAACGGGATTTATGTTTCTGCTCTTTCTTGCGATGTTTTTTGTACATGGCTGTCAGTCTTTCGAAGTCAGGGTTATGGGGATAGTCTTCGGAGGTCATGTTGTTGGGGCAGTCTTGGTGCGTCGAGAAGAAGTTCTTCTTCCCCTGGCTCCTTTTGTTCGTACAGGTTTGAGGCCCTCCTGCTTCCTCAGTATGCAGTCTGCGTTTTGCGGGTTTGACGATATTTTGGAACGAGTAGTCCTGTCTGTCCTGGGGCTTGTTCTTGCCCATAACCTTGATGGAGATCTGGCAGGGCTAAAGGATACTCTGGGGGGAAAACGGAGGGCGGTCAGGATGGGTGTAGAGGAACTGGTGTTTGTCATCCTGCTCAAAAGTGGAGTCCATGTCTTTGTGAGTCTTTTTATTGGGCCTGCGGTTCATGTTGTAGTAGTGTTTGGGAGGATGGGTGTGTTCCTGGAGGCTGTTATTGGGGTTGAGATTCTCGGTATTGAGGCGTTGGGGGCTGACGAGGGTGTTGGGATCGAGGTTGTAAGAGATATTGATGGAGATGTTTTTGTTGGAGTGCTGGTTGAGGGAGAGGATATGGGGAGGGAGAGGCTTTTCGTGGTTGGGGTTGGTTTTGATCCTGGTCGATCTTTTCTTCATGCGTATGAAAAAATAGTCTAAGAATGTTAATTATATGCGTTTAGACTCAATAATTATTTATTAGTTGCCATTGTTAGTGTGGGAAGAAGGAGGCCGAAGGAGTATTATCTGTCTGTCGTTACCCACCCGCATCCATAATAGATATATCATTTAAATCCGTCCAAGAGATAAACCATCGTTCTTCATTTTAGGCTTTTATGTCGGAAAGGCTCCTCGCCTCGAACGGCACTCCTTCCGACGGCCTTCGATCCCTTTACTCTTTGTTCGACTCGCCACTGTTCCTGAACAACCCACTGCTATTTGCTTATTGTTTGAGAAAGCCCCCCCGATTCTTGACCTCGCTGTAGTTAAGTTGTTTCCGGCGCCCAACTGATAACTTAATTATATTGCTTTCCCTTGCTATATATTTAAGAACCATATCCCCTCACCATTATTTCTTAGGGATACAGTAATATTAGATCACACTCAGTCTAATCAATAGGACTCCGGTTCTGTGGTATTGATCTCTGTATTCTTTACCCATTTCAGCTGTGCATATTTTTATATGTCTTTGTATTCATGTTCATAGCTTATAGCCCATTCCTACCACCGAGCATTGTTTCAATAGGGGTTGGGGTTGGGGTTGGGGTTGGGGTTGGGTGTTGGGGTTGGGGTTGGGTTGGGGTTGGGGGTTGGGGTTGGGGTTGGGGTTGGGGTTGGGGTTGGGGGTTGGGGTTGGGGTTGGGGTTGGGGTTGGGGTTGGGGTTGGGAAACCCCGTGCTGGCCGACCCCCGCGTGTTAACTTCACCGATACCCTTATCCTCACCCACATGCCCCAATTCAAAAAACCTTCTCAGAACTCCGAAGACTACCTTTACAGCCACAAGAGGGAGTCCGAAGAACGGATGATTAACAACCATCGCTTTCTTCTGACAGAACAAATCAGACTAACCAACCACACTAACCTCATGCTGGTTGCCAACAAGATCAAAGGACAGCCTGTCCTCAATCGGGACCATGTGCAGACTTTTCATATCCGTAGCTCTCTGACTGAGGAGCGTACAGAAATGCCACAAATAGCCAGGAACCACCAGACTATCATGCAAGTTAATGCTCTTCCGATCACTCGCTTCGCCAAGTCACTGTTTACATCCAGAAACACAGCTCCCAAATCTTCATTGATAGGATAGTTGGATCCCAAACCCAAGGCTCCTGTCGTACATGGGTACATAATAACCTCTCAAAGCAACAATGAGTAGCTCGTCAGAAAGGTTCTTAATACCAGACCCCACTGGAAAGAGATGAACCGCAGTGAAGGAATCCCAACCCTGAAATGGCTAGCTGGCGAATATCCACCCTCGTATTTTAAGAAGTTCAGCCACTTCGGAGGCAAAAGAGTACTGAATCAGTTCTAAGGTCATGGCTAGATCACGACCAAAAATGGACTGGTCAGAAATCTGCAGCTATACTGTGAGACGCGGAGGAAAGAACTATTTTCGATTACGCCCATTACTTTTACTCTAGACTTCGAGGACGAGTACTGCTAGTTCTATCTCAGACAGTTTATAGCCTTCTTCCTTCGGCATTATCCAAGCAGTAAGACTAACTCTGGTATTGTCCAGAGCACAAACAACTCACCACAGAGGAATGTGGGACGTATTAATGCTTTTGTCGATAAGTTCAATACCTACCTGACTGGAAGTCACTCGGTTTTGAAGAAGAAGCAGAACCCTTTATCCAGACCTATCATGTACCCTGAATACCTGAGTGAAGAAGGTGGCTATATGTGGTTGCTCAAGCCCACCGGTCTCAATAGAGGTCGCGGAATTTAGATATTTGATTCCTTGGAATCTTTGGAGAAATTGTTGCTAAACTATCTCGAACTCGCCAAATCCCAGTCCTCTGCCTCCAGCCCAGAGCCTAAGTTGTCCAATAACAGTCAGGTTTAGAGTACTCCTGCAGCTCCGTCTGAACCATTCGTGCTCATGAACTGCTCGTTTGTACTACAGAAATATCTGTAAAGGCCCTTGCTAATCGAGGGCAGGAAATTCGACATTCGTGTTTGGGTGCTGGTCAACCACCAACTGAATATCTACTTCTTCAAATAGGGCTACTTGCGACTATCTTCAGAACTCTACTCAATGGACATCAGCAACTACTTCGTCCACCTCACCAACAATGCTATTCAGAAGTACTCACCCAACTACTGTTCGTTCGAGTCAGGCAACCAGCTGTCTTTTGCATCCTTCTCTGACTACCTGACTAAAAAGCTCAAACAGCCTGATAACTGCTTCATTGAGACTATCCTCCCGAAGATCAAAGAATACTCATATGAAGCAGTAAACTGTGGACGTTCTAAACTCAATCCCAACCACCGCCAGCACTGTTTCCAGATCTTCGGATTAGACTTTATCATCGATGCGAGTATGCGGGTCTGGCTCATTGAGGTTAATAATAACCCCTGCTTCGAAGAATCCAGTCCTATCCTTAAGCAGTATGTGCCGAGAATGCTCAATGATGCCTTTAAACTCACTGTTGACAGACTGTTCCCCACTCCAACGCCCTAAGACGCCCAAGCTGAGGGTGTAAAAACAGGATAGTTCAAAGTTTAGGGGTACAGCGATAAAGAGAACATGTGGGAATCGATGGGACGGCTGAGTCCAAACGCAGAGTACCAGAGCAGTTGTCAGGTTTTGAAAGCAGCAGGTTCTTCAAACAGCATGAACAATGTAGGAACATGTACTCCCCAGAGTAAATCTACGCATGACATGGATACTGAAAAAAGAGAGTGAATATTTTACTAGTATATGTGTGTTTTTCCTCATTTCTAATGTTCTCTGATACAATATTTCAATAATTGGCGTAGGACAGGAGTATATATATAAAAGAGAAAGACTTGGGAACGCTGATGTGGTTTGTTTGTGAAAATAGCTTCAGTATCTTGCTTTCTGATTGCGTACATATTGAAGCACTGCTTCCTTTTTGTGGGGTCTTTAATATCTAATACTATAAAAATCTAATCGCTCTCACTCTCGACATCATGTCTACTCTCGGCAGAGTAGTCAAAGACTACGAAATAGCCAAAACACTACTCTCCAAAGGCTCCTACGAACTCCTGAGCGCCTATAAAACCACCAACCAGCACCAGAAATATCTAGTTTACTCTGTCCGTAAAAGCACTATCGGCAACGATAAAGCCCGAGAGGCCCTTCTCTTCAATTTCTCCAATGCTCTCAAGCAGAACCCTGTCAACATCACTCCTCCACTTCTTGATATTTTTTCGACCGAAACCACGTACTATCTTGTCTTTTCGGAATGTATGGTTGGCCTTGACGCTTGCCTAAGTCAGAGATTCAAGGAATCGCACAACTATATTTCTGAGGCCAAACGCGTCACCCTTATCCGAGACTTGATTCGTATCATCAACAACACCCAAATCGAACTCGAAATCTAGGACCTGCTAGTTTCAGAAAACAGGATCTTCATACTGCCAGCATATACTCAGGGTGCCAAGCCCACTTCGCGCCAACACAATGCCAACCTCTGCGCTGTGTTCCTGTACATGCTGCTAACTGGTAACACCTTGCCTAACTGCAATAAGTCAGAACTGGATCAGTTCACCAAGATGTTCGTCCAAAACCTTAATGATCCCAACCTCAATAATCTGATCACTCAATTTATCAAGAAAACTGCCTAATAACCCGAACTTTCTGAGGACATCGATGACTACATCCTGAAGCTGGGTGTCAACAAGAACATCAAACATCTCGCTCTGGAAGTCAGTAATAACCGAGCCTCATTCAGCCCTGCCTATGGCTCGCCTCTTCTTTCTTAAAGTTCCTACCCTGGATTTTAGTTTCTGCCAGGCAACCAGGAAGCAGACAAATCGGTGCCTCAAAACAGAGAAAATGCTCGCCATACTCTACCCTTAAACGAGGCCAGGAAATAGAAAACTGATCCTAAACATGGCATGTCCACTCTTAAACCCCAACAACAATCCCATTATTTGGGTAAAACCATCATTCCCTCTTCAAGTTAGTCAAATCAAGGATTTTCTCCCTCTTATCAACACGATCAGGATACAACTAAAGAGCAGACTCCAAAACCACTAGAGCGTATCAGACCTGAACAACTCCAAACAGTCTATATCCAAAAAGAAGCAACCTCCAAAGACTAGACTAACCTAGTGATCCACAGCGCCAACAGTAGCGTGTTGAACTTAGCCAAAAATAACACTTCAGCTTTCTTCCAATAGCGTAGTTACTTTGCCCGAAACAAATCAGGATTCAAGCCATCAAGTAACTTCAATCCGAACAGCTAAAATGGGATTCCTGCAATTTTGGATCCTCTGAGCTGCAAATAGCTATTTGAGGCAGAGTTGAAAAGCTATGTGACTCAGCTAGAACTCTTTAGGAGACTCTCACGTTCGTTCCTCACGTACTACGGCAGTGTGACCAACCTGGGGGCGGTGGCTGCCTACCTGCTTGCTAGGACTATATCAACCAAGAAGCTCAAGCTCATCAATGCTCTGATAGCTCGCTAAGACATATTCAAACTCGGTGATGAAATCATCAAGAACATCGATTTCCGTCCCTACATCTAGCGTCTCATGCAAAACCTAGAAAAAGAACCTACCACAATCAAAGCCCTCATCAACTGGAAGACAGTGGCGCCCCGAAACTCGAAAGATCCTAGACCCATTTCTTGGGGATCTTGATGAAGAAGACAGCACTATAAATATGTGTTTCTCTTATCTTTACACTCTGAGCAAGCGGGACCAAGGGGCCAAAGACATGCACACTCTGATGCTGTATGATGCGTTGTACCTGCTGCGGCACTGGGGTTTCTAATGCGTGTACGACATCTCGATGCTGCCGAATAAGTGGGATGAGGAGTACGTGGAAGAGAAAAAGGCGTTCATCCGTATCCTGGCACCAGTGATGTGAGCACAATCCTATATATTTTTAATATAAGATGACCGATGATGATGATTTAGAGAGAACCAACAAATATCTAAAGTAGATATAGATGCGAATATAAATTGTTAGAGTTCCAATTTAAGATATATTTAGTAATAATCTCAAGTCATTATAAAATACACCCAAGAGATGCTCTACTAGACTATTACCAAGCGCGAACAAAAGGTTCAATACCAGGAATTCTCCAAGAAGGAGTACCTGCCCTTTCCCCATCCTGGCTTCGGCACTAACGCCATCCACGCGGGCCAGGAGCCCGAGGCGATCCATGGCAGTGTCAACGTCCCTGTCCACCTCACTTCAACTTTCGCACAAAGGGACATCGGAGTTCTCTACTCCAATTTCGAATACTCCCGATGCAACGTAATCCCCACCTTCATACTGACCCACTCCGAAATAACTTTCACGCGTAGAACCCCACTCGTGCTGCATTCGAGAAGAATATGTGTGCCCTCGAGTATGGAAAGCACGCACTCGCTTTTGCCTCTGGCTGCGGCGCTCTGACCACCATCATGCACCTGATCAAGTCCGGCGAGCACGTTCTTGTTTGTGACGATGTTTACGGTGGCACCCAGAGATACCTCAGACTGTTCAGCAAGGAAATGTACGGAATCGAAATCGAGTTGGTTGACATGTCTCACTTCGACAATATCGTGAAAGCAGTCAAGCCCAATACTCGTCTCATTTGGGTTGAGACCCCTACAAACCCGACCCTTAAGCTGATCGATCTGCAAGCAGTCGCCAAGTTCGGCAAGGAAAAGAATATCCTAACTGTGGCTGATAACACCTTCTGCAGTCCTTTCCTACAGTCCCCTTATTGCTGGGTTTCGACATGTGCGTGAACTCTTGTACCAAGTATATCGGCGGTCACTCCGATGTCGTGATGGGCTGCATCGTCTACAACGATGATGATCTGAACAAAAAGTTGTTCATGGCTGCCAAGAGCATCGGTGCATGCCCTGGCCCCTTCGATTCTTATCTATGTATCAGAGGTGTCAAGACCCTGGAAGTGAGAGTTACTGAGATCTGCAAGAATGCTTACACTCTGCCCATTTCTTGGAGAAGCATCCTCTCGTGGAAAAGGTTATCTACCCTGGACTCAAGTCTCACCCTCAGCATGAACTCGCCAAGAAGCAGATGCGAGGTTTCGGAGGCATGATCTCCTTCCTCATCAAGGGCGGCAAAGAAGAATCCTCTAAGTTCTTGAGAGCCCTCAAGATCTTTACTCTGGCCGAATCTCTGGGCGGTGTCGAAGGTACTATACTCTTTTAAAAATGTATTCATGAAATTATAGGCCTTGCTGAATGTCCCGCTTCTATGACCCACGGCTCAGTGCCTCTGGAGAAAAGAATCGAACTGGGCATCCTGGACAACCTGATCAGACTGTCAGTGGGAATCGAAGACTTGGACGACATTGTGCATGATGTGAACCAAGCTCTGGAAGCATCTGCTAAATGAAAGGCGTGATAAGATATTCGTATAAGGAGTGCTGATTATTTTAGTGTTGTGTGCGAGAATAAAGCTAGACCAATAAAATATAACAGCAGACACTATTCAGTTTGACAGAGTACAAAGAATATAGACTTCGAAGCAGCGCCAAATCCTTACAATAACCGCAACGGCTCATGTTCCACGCGCCTAATCTAGTCGACTAGTTTATCACCCAGTCCCACAAGCATAAACTCCTCGACACTCTCCAGGTCAAATATGACAAGCAGACAAATCGTCAACTCAGGGCCAGATTACGAACCAACGCAACCACCTACTACAAGTACTCTCACTTCTCAATCTCCGCAGATAGAAAATCAAGGAACCCTTTTCTTACATCAACGAGGATGTCTACAAAGTGGACAAAGCAGTACAAACAGAGTTTGCGTAGGCTTCGCGGACGGCACCGACCAGATTGGTTATTTTAGTCGAGCCAACGGGTAGCTGCTTTTCCAAGGATCGCGCATACCAGACAAACCCCTGGCCAACTTCTAACAACACCCCCGTACTCCTCATCTTTCGATCTACAAATTGCCTTCCTTTTGGATGTAGTGTACCCACTGACTAAATTCAACCATCGACGACTGTGCAGCAGTTTCTACAATACCCTACACAGTGATTACGCTGAAGTCAGGTACGGAGTAGGCTCACGCTCTAAAACCTAAATGGGTGCATATCATCAAAAACCTGAAAACTCTCCGAAAAATCGATTACGCACTTCTTCGGAGTTCGATGAAAGCAACTAAGGCTTCTCCCTTAATGTTCTCAAAGTACCTGTGATTCTGAATAAACTGAAAAGCACTGGACCCGTGCGAAAGGGTGACTCCAGCACCGAGAAAAGAAACAGATCCTCCACCAAGAACAGCGAGCTCAACTCTAGCGCCAGTAAATACGGGAACCCCGTCCTGAACACTATACGATCTGCTGAGTAAATCAATGAGCTTCTCAGCAGTCCGAGGCTTCCATCTTGTAAAGGATTAGATCGCTGAGCAGCAAACCCAATGCTCTTCAAAATAGTATCAGGATATATCGGGACCAGTACCGTAAAGTATTTTCCCAGCGTTACTGCCGAGACCGTATCACTGGCTATTTGTGCTTGGAGAACATCGAGGACTACCGGTCTATTGTGCAGACTGCGAGTAAACTGATGAGGAGCAGCCTGTAGGAAGTCCTGTATATTACGTTCATTACCTTCGACATTGACAGAGACAACCTGATCACCAGCAACGATATGGTCGAGCTCATGCCATACTTTACCCAGAACCCCCTACTCGAAGAAGACTACTTGCGGGTGGCTGCCTACGTTCGGGAAAACGAAGGCAAGAGGGATCCTGAGTTGTCTCCTGAGCTGTTTGTGACGCAACTGAACTATTCAACCTTCAAAAGTTTTAAATAGGACACAAAGAATACCCGGATCTCTAATCCCAAAGTAAAGCTGCTGAAGAAGGAACTATTTATCAACTCGATTACGAAAAGAAGCGACTGAGACTTGAGAGTGGTTTTGGATTAGACGAGACCTGCGTCTGTTAAGAAAAAGACCCGGAGTGATGTCAACTATGACGACTGTCCTGAGTACTTCGCGATCAATTTTGACAGTTTCAAGAGGATCTTCAAGAATAAACGGCCTATGATGTTCTATGACTTGCTGTTCGTGCTGGCAGGGATCAAGTTCAAGCACATAAAGTATCCTGAGCAAGAGTACCCGCTTCTCGATGGGAAGGATACTCGACCTATCGACTGACCATTCTGATTGCCATACTCACTTTCTGATACTATTAGTCACCCTCTCCTCCCTGCTTCCTATGATTTTCTTCATTGCAAATAATGCTCCCCTCACAAACAGGTCCTCACATCCAAGGTCTGACATAAAGCATACAAAAATAATGAGTCAGTTGCCCAGAAGCAACATTACGAACTACAGCATATTTTCCTAGTTTTCTGCAGGGATCATAGATAGCAGCTGAGATAGCTTCTTGCTGGTCTATTTCTAATTAACTGTGTTTCTGGTCTCACTAAAGTTGGTGCTCTGGCTGGACCATTACGATTTTAGATTTTTAAAGGGGTTAAGAACCTCTGGACTGCTACTTGGTACGCTCCCGGGACTACTGTCTGTCGTGTTCTTGCAGGACTCGCATAGACATTCCTAATTGCACTTGCGACCCGCTCCGAAACACTCGCAGTATTTTTTGAGGCACTCGGTCTTCTTGCAGCTACAGCCTTTGAGGGATTTAATTTTAGTAGGGTTCGGGGCTTCGGATAAAGTGGTCGTGTTGAGACAAGGCTAACAGCGGCAGTAAGGTCCGCATCTCATTTCTGGTAGATGGTTGAAAGAGGGTCAGATTAACGGTATGGGAATAAAATTAACAATGAAATCTTCAGCAATACCGAAAATAAAAATATAGGTGGGAAGTTACGAGAAGCATAACACTCGCAGTACAGTTTTACGCACTTCGAGTTCCGACACTTGCAGCCTGTGCTCTTCTTCGACTCTTCACTCCTCTCCTTGGAGGCTGTCTCCTCCTTGCCGGCAGCCCCCGTGGCGGGTATAGGCTGGCAGGAGCTGGCGTCGACGAGTCTCCATGCCGATGGGCCGTGCTGCTGAGCCAGCGTAACGAATGGGATGTTTGGTTATGGGGTTGCGAAGATATTCTAGTGCATAGGAGGTGTAAAGAAGAGAGAGCCCCTCAAATTATATATCAGGATTTTAAAAATTTAGAGAGAGAGTGCAATTAGTTTGTGGACGACCTAGGCAATTATAATGATGCTGGTGGTGTTTTTGGCACATTTTATGTATTGATTGGCTCCTCAACACTGGATCTCTTGACACGCTCCAATTTCGATTCCCGCCAGTACCCAAATATATACAAGCCCATACAATTAATATCTCTGGATTTCCTAACCACCCACTGCAATAATTACATATGAATTACTCCAGGCAAACTGCCACAACATTATCACCACCCTATCTCTATATTCCGGTGGTACTTAGAATTCAGCATACTCACGATCTCCTTCAGGTTCACCTTGCTACTGTCCCCTTCTGTTCGCACTCGGTTCGCCACTATCCGTCCCTTCGGCTTCTAGATCGGGCTGCTCTTCAGGATCTCTGCCTGCTCCTCGCTCGGAACTGTGCTCTGGCTAGGTGAGCACTCTCTTGTCCTCTTCACTGCTTTAGTCCCGCAATTCGCACTATTCCTCTTCGCCTTCAGTGTCTTTTTTTATTTTTCTAAGATCGTTTCCGTCTAGTGCTGGCTCTTCTGCTTCCTGCAGGAGAATGAAGGCGAGCTGACTTGCTGACTGGCGTGAAAAAGTTAGATCTCTTCCTGCTCGTCCAGGGCCTCGCCTTTGGACCTTCTCTCGAGCATGTAGAGGATCTTTCTGTACTCGATATTGCTCTGGACTTCATATTTTTCGTAGTCCTCATCTTCGTCTTCTTCCTGTATTGGGTATGTTCGCTCCTCGCTTTCGAACTCTCCGTACAAATACTTTTATTTGCGCAAGGACCCGTTCGTGGCGTTAAACTGCAGCTGTTTGGGAGTGCCTTTATTCATGGACTCATCCAAACGTATGCTTTTGCTGTAAGACGGAGAGTAAGGGGAAGATTTTATGGCTTCAGGCTAGTGCTCGCGGACATCATCCCTTTTCTCAAGCCTCTTAGTCTGATAGTAAGGGTCATTCTCTTTCTGAGCATCAGTGTTGAACTCGAACTCAGGTTTCACGCTCTCCTTGCAGATCTTATTTAGGATAGTCTTGATTTCTCGTGCATACACCGATAAATGCTGTTTTTCCTGGAGCTTCTCTGCATTCTACCACAGCATCCGCAAGCACATAATTCCGCTGGCAGTTAACTTCTCTCTCTGCGTCGGGGCAGTCTGTTGGGTTATTTTCCCTGTTGATTCGAAAGGCTATGTATGAGTGCCTGAATATGAGCTCTTAAGTTGGTCGTATATTGAACACTACTATGAAGCCTTCTTACTAGTTGTGGTAGTCTTATGAGACTTCTGGCTGGAGGGGATGAAGGTGCTATTCAGGGTATTAGGGGCAGAGTGGATTGAGTCTGGGTGCTGCACTAGATTGTTATGAGCGTGGGGAAGGACGGGGAGGAGAACAGGGGCTTTTTGCTGGTTGTTTGATTGAAGGAGAGTGGACAGGAGACTTTTTTCTTTAGAGAGAGTGGTTTTGGAAGCGAGAACTGGAGCGTTGTGATTTATGGGGTATTTTGTAGGCTGATTGGCGGATGTGGAGTGTGTTGGAAGGAGGAGAGTAGCGTGAAGCTTCGACGATGGCCTTTTTAAGGATGTGAATGGACTTCATGGGTTATAAGTAGTATTATGATTGGGGGTGGCTAAAGAAGGTTAGTATGAAAAACTGTGGATATATGTTGGTTGTTTGGGTAGATTATGAAGAGGAACGGTAAAATCAAACTTCGAAGTACTAACGAATATCTCACGAAAAGAGGGGGGTTTATCAAGGTTATTTATTCTGATAATTATTTTACTCTGCCAGCTTACTTCAGATCAATTTTACTTTGAATCCCCTTCTCTCCCTGGGTTACCCTTGTTGCATTGTATGCACTTATTTACAAAAAGGCAATAATCAATATCCTCAGTCGACCATCAGCAATGACTAACAATCGTGATGCGCCTGATGTGCCTCGCAAACTCGTCATCCTCATGGACGAGACCTCCGCAAGATAACAATAATACCACCACTTGATCAGGGAGCTCAAGCAGTAGAAGGAAGAACAGGCTCAAGCATACCTCGTCCAGCTCAGAGAGATTGCAGACCTCGTCCTCAAGACCAACTTCCAGACCAGTGCCCAAGCCACCAAAGAAGAAGTCAGCCAGTACAAGTATATCAACCTGCCCCACTTCGAGTCTCTTAAAGGCAAACCTCGGAGACAATACCAGAAAACACTGTACACCGCTAAGGATCTTGATGCCTTTGCACTACACATCGATATCAGTTTCGTGTACTTCACCCCCAATCTTGAAGACTACCTGACGGAGTATATACCGGAAACACTGGAAATCAAGTTCGAACTGATCAGGGATAAGTATTCATCAGGGATCGTCACATATGCGAATTGCACTTCTAAGGAAGAAAGATTGGAGTTGTTATCTACGAAGTCTCCCTTCGTGTTGGCAGTGTAGAAGGAGAGTGTGGGGAACAAGGTACAGCCCCCCAAATACCAGATAGTCATCCAACCTACTCCGCAGTAGCCGAGGCAGCATCTGATTTAAAAACTCGACTACTTTAATAGAGCCGACTGTCTGAATGTGGAGGTCTGGGACAGTGCAACACAGTTAGTCTTTGGGTAGTTCAAAATACCTCTGAAACAGCTTCTATATTACGAAAAGGCAGAAGACTCCTGGGTAGAGATGTTTGAGGTGTTCAGTCCTTACAAACTTGAGTCTGTGGGTAGAATCGATGTGGGATTCCAGAACTGGAAAGGACCATTAACCATTCCAGTGAGTGGCAACATGTCGGAACCTCAGGATAAAATGAAGATCAAATCCAAATAGCCCATCCAGCTGAACCCCACGTTAGAATACGACATCCATTCTGTCTCGGAGAAAGAGCGTCGGATGCTGAGAAGAATCAACAAGTATAAGGAGGAATCCACCAAAAGCGGTGAGAAAGTATTCCTAAACTTCGAGAACAACTACTTGGAACAGGAGCAGGAGCGCCGGAAGCTCGAACAAGTCATGAAGATCAAGCAAGAAAACAAGCTCAAGATCACCCAGCAAATACTAGAGTCTATCCACACTAAAGAAGATTCTGCGCTGTGTCCTGAAGGCAGGCCCAATTATTACCCTGTAAGTTTCATGAATTCCTCCAGGGTTGGACAGAAGCTCTCCGTCAAGATCCAAGGTGTCGAACCTGGTAGCACCGAATTCAAACTTGTGACTGATCCTTAAGAATGGGAAATCCTCTGTTCGTGGCAGAAATTCTAAGAACCCAGTCGCTACACCCTCATAGACTCGAGTACTAACAGTTTCTACTTGGTGTCTGGGTAGCCTGTGACACTATTGTTCAAGTATCTCTCCTGGTCTAAGAGTCGAATCGAACGAGTGATCCAGGTCGAGATCGTGGACTCAGAAGGCGAGTGTCTGCACAAGGAGACTCTTACATTAGTGGGAATCGACCCTCAAGTCGACCACTGTTTCCGAATATGGTAGTTCATCGACACAAAGGTGCAGTTAGATATTCCCCTGGCTGACTACGATAAGTTCATAAAGTAAACCCACAAACATTATGATAGTACTAATTGCGCGATGACTTATTGATTGAGCAGTCCATTCGCCTATACGAGCCACCCTGAAGTCATGCTCCACTGGAGCAACAAAAGAGATAGTCTGTCCCTCAGATTCCCAGCAGCCAAACATGCGACCTTCATGCTCTATCTCTACGACTCCCCCAAGTTCACCAAGCTCCTCAATGCCTACAGAGTGCAGCTCCGGGCCTTTTCTGACACCCATTTTGGCGAGAACCTGACGGTGGGCCAAGAGGTAGAGACAAAGGTAGAACTGCCTCCGATTAGCGCGGACACTTAAGTGTTGTTTTCGACCTCGAATCCCAGTATAAGCTGGATGAACAACAACTCACAAAAGAAGGAGCTGTTGAAGAAAGACAGTGTAAACTTCGCCAAGCTGACGATCCGATGCTTCAAACCCGGACACCGTGAGAACATCGTGGTAAACTGCCTCCGAGTTCCAGACAAGTAGTTGCTATTCCAATGGGTAAAGAAAATCCACTCATTCCATATCCTAAAATAAACAATCCATGGTAGATGGTCAGAATAAATACTAAACCAGCTGAGTACAACGGCGTGTACGAAGTGGTCTGCAGCACCACAATCCAGACACCCTTTGAGTTCAATTTCGATAACACCAAAACCAAGAAATCTGTGTTTGTAGTAGTGAGTTCCAACCTGGCCTTTGTGCAGATCAACAAGTACAAACTGGAACTGCATGCACATCAGGTCGGGACGATCAGTGTGAACATCTTGCCCCAGAGCGATCAGGATAAAGAAGTGATCGTGGTGGTTTCGGACAAAGAGCAGTCGGTGGTCGCGACGTATTTGCTGAAGTTGAGATACACTGCTGTATGATGGTGAGAAGATAGGAGGAGCATTTGCTTGATATCGGGCGAATAACCATAATCTTAAATATTTTAATTTACTTCTTATTTCGTGTGATTGAAACCGAAAGTCAAAGGAGAATTTTACAATTTTTTCAAACTCAAGGAGGGACTATGCTTATTGATAAAATCTCTAAACCTACTCTCATCCAGAAACTACCCCTCCCTATTGCACAAATCCATGCCAATGCTTTCCACTCCTTTGCCATCACCCAACACCAACACATCTATGCCTGGGGCAGCAACACACAAGCAGTCTTAGGCATCCCCACTCTTACCATCACATAATCAATCACTTACTCCAACACAGAAATACCTTCTTCTACTGCATCTCCCATCAGCACCAATACAGCAGATAGCCATATCGTCAGCACACCTACACTCGTGCCGGGTGTCTTGGCTGATCGTATTAGTACTGGGATCAGACATACCTTTGCTTGGAATACCCAATCAGGGTAGCTTTACGGATGGGGAAGCAACCAGAATATGGAACTGGGCTTCGAGAACCAAAACTAAGTATACGGAATAACCCGCTCAGAGCTTTTCAAGTAGGCAAGCGATGTGGGTTTCTCAATATAAAGTGTAGTGTGTGGCTAAGCCCATTCTATTGCCATTGTTAGCGAACGCGAAGAAGAATCGCAAACAGTGTTGCGACACGTCTTTGGATGGGGAAGCTCGAAATGCCAGCAGCTTACCTTGGAATCAAGCATGATAATACCCTATCCAGTCAAATGTGAGCTGTAAGAGGAGCATGTCCTCAGCATATACTCCAAAAGTGATTATTGCATGGCACTATGCCGTACTAAAGAAGAGGCAAAAGATGGTGGTGGTACTAAGTTGCTCGCATGGGGTTCCAATCTGTTTGGGAGACTTGGTATAGGTAAAGGCAATATGGTTCAAAGGCTCCCCAAGCAAGTCCCTGATCTTGACTAGAAGATTCTGAGAGTAGCACTGGGTTAGCAGCATGCAGTGGCTATTGCGTAATCTGGTGCAGTCTACTCGTGGGGCTTTGGCCGGCAGGGTCAACTTGGATTGGGTACACTATCAGAAGAAAAAACGCCCAAGCTGATTGAGTATTTCGGGAAAGGTGGTAGCATCAACGATAGAGTTGTGGATGCAGCTTGCGGCAAACAGCACACTCTCTTCTTGACCGAAGAGGGAAAGATGTATAGCTGTGGAAGCAACCAGTTTGAGTGTCTCGGTCATAGCGAAGGTCTTGACGAAAAGAAGAGAGCCTTGATCCCTGCTCTCATTAGTCAGGATCAGAGATAAAAAATAATGAGAATATCATGTGGCTCTCAACACTGCTTGGCCCTGACTAGTGAAGGCAGGGTGTATGCATGGGGAGATAACAGCCAGGGACAGTTAGGAATTAGGATCAGTTCAGAATCAGGGATAAGAATAAATGAAGAGAACGCAGCACCTCCATTCGAATTTCTTGTCAAAGTAGAAGACAAAGAGTTCTAAAGTGAAGGTGAACGAGTTGTAGAGAGAATCGCATAGACATACCTAAAAAAATCATCGGAAGGAAGCACAAAGCTGCCAAAAGCCGAGCTGCTGCGAAGATGGCATGAGGAGTATCAGGGATTCCTGCAGGCAAAGAAGCAGGAAGAGGATAGGTTGATGCAAAGACTGGCTGAAATTGTAGCGATACACGAAGAATGAAGGGTCAAGCCCAAAACCTTCGACGGTCGGACGGCTTGAAGATGTATGAGACCATGGTGAGCATAAGTTTCGATTCCCTAAACTCTCTCTAAAACAGCATCACTCATTTATTACATATCCCAACCTAACTTCCCTAAGCTGACTCCTGTATAGTAAAACCAATAAATAGCAAAATATCAATTCTCCCCCCCAAATCACTTTCTGCCCAATGTTTAGCACTTGATTTCATACATATTTAAACACACACACCATGAACCACATCTTCAAAGACCCCAATCCTAATAACCACAACATGTCCTCCTCCACCTGTAGCAACCCTGAACTCAAACCCTCCCATAATCAACCCTCCCTGTCCCAGAAGAAGCAGTCCAATAATACTTCCAATGAACATAATGCCAACGCCATCAAACTTGCGCTTGCCCAGGCACTCGAAGAGAACGATATCGTAACTACCGCAAACTATTATCCCATTGCTAACCTCAATCACCCGTATAGTTAAGAGCAAAAATCTAGTAGTTGTAGGCATTGCTGGCCATGGCCCAGTTCGAAGTCGAACAGCAGTCTTAAGAGATCAGCCGTCTCAGAGAAGGATACCCTGCTAATACTCTCCTGAATACACAGTAAGAACTTCCGTCTGCCCTTCGGCTGTGTAAGCCATAGCGATCCAAGTCCTTATGATACCTTGACAATCTACTCCTTTGATGTTTAAGCAATACTCTCATTCCAGTCTCTATGCTCAGATCATATGCAGCAACTATATACATTGTATCAACACTTCTATATCACTAGCTTCCAGAAAGGCCGAACCACACCATCTGGATAGTCACTAGATAGAGGTTTTACTGTAGACATCACAGGCTGCACGTAGACCATCAAAGAATTGTGCCCTGGCATGTTTCTTGCAGAACCCTATATCGGCATCAATGTACAAATCTTGGCACAGGAGGAGTTGTTTGGTGAGACTATCCTCAGCTTGAGTGACATCTTTCTCTAGAACCGCATATCTCTTTTGTTCATTATTGATTCTGCGGGAATACTGATCGATGCATTTATGAGTATTGCATTTTTGGAGGTTCTGCAGCAGCTCGGTCCTAGTTTCCACTGACTTTTTCATGAGGTTGATCAGAAGCACTTCATTGAGGAAAGGCTAGTTTACGTAGACGTATCCTTCGTTGTCGATGCTGACCTTGGTCATTCGGAACAAATAACCAGTATGGGCTTTATAAGAACTAATACATACAAATACTGAGCCCAATGCTCCTAACCTCTTCTGAAAGAAACACTGTCAAGTAATGCCATCCTTGCCTTTACATCATACCAATATCATGTTACTGTTTTTGTGCCACCCTCGGGATCATTTCCGAAGAAATTGGAGGGTACAATCACTTCAGAACTCAACTCAAAATATTTTTCCAAAGTGACACCTACTCCATTACAATAAAGCTAGTTTATGATGCTTACAGCTTACCTGTAACTCCAGAGTTTATCTCATAACGGATAAATATATACATCTTGTTATCATTTTTCCGCTTTTCCGGATACAGTGTATAACGGTACCTATATATCTTACCATTAAACCCCCTTCCACCTCTTTCTTATAATCCACTGAATCTCACTGCTTTAAGGTCTCCAATCCATTCGAAACTCTTCAGATCTCATGGACGACAACCCTTTCTAACCTATCGACTCCAATACAGAGCTTCTATAGAAGACTATGTAGAACACTCAGGAACTCCTCAAAATCAAATCCATCCTCACCACTGTCTGCTCTTCACTCTCTGAGCTTCGTAGATATACGAGATCTGATGCCATGGTCCCTAATCTCGAGGTTCTCCTCCTTAATTTCCAGAGGTCCACGAAGGCTCTCACCAAAGCCAGTGAGGAGTCAAAGATTGTTGCCCATAATGGTAAAGAATTGATAGAAAGCGTAAAGGATGGATTTTTCGCAACCCTCAATAGCTTGGCTCAACAGCTCTAAGGAATGCAGGTACCGACTCATTAGGATGTTATGGGGATGGTGAAGTAGACAGTTCGGAAGTCAAATTTGTACTCCGAGGATATGGTAAAACTTTACAAGAAACTGTTGGAAGAGAAGGACCGCCAGATAGAAAGCCAAAACTAGACCATAAAAGAATTAAGGGGTCGAGCCGAGGTCGTTGCCTCAGAGAAAGAGAGGGACAGTGAGAAACTAGATACTATTTTCGAACAAACTTCCCACTTGACCGAAAGTCTGAACTTTGTGGCTACGATTCTACAGAAGTCAAGGGAGAGTGAGACCAAACTGTATCAGACCCACCACTAACTCGTGAAGGTCTAGGCGGCACTTCAGGAATCTAGAACTAATGTTTGGGAGCTGAAACAGGCATTGTCAAAAAAAGACGACGAGTATCAGAGTTTGTTTGAAGCATACCTGAACAGCAAGCAGGAACTGGAAGAATCCAACCATAAGCTTGAAAGTCTGGTCAGCATCAGGAGCAGCCTCCAAATATTGGAGTGCACCTTAAAAAATTATCACATGGACCGACAAGAGAACATTTCTTGCGTTACTGACAAAATCGATCGTTTGCATCTGGAACTAAGCCAGTACCGTGACACCAAAAATAGTAGCGGGAAAGCTTTGGCAGAGATGGTGAATACAAAGTTGGATACCTTCCTTCAGAATAAACTGGACTACATCTATTTTAAGCTAGATACACTCGACAAGCATCTATCCTGGCAAATGCCTAACAAAGGAGCATCTGAAAAAATGGAGAAAATGGTGCAAGCCGATGCCTCGATGGTTTAATCGATACCAGTAATAGCGATCCCCCCTCTGCCCACACTGCCCACAGTGGAAAGAACAAGAACTTAGTTCAGAAAAATTAAGAAGAGGAGTGGTGTAGTGGCGCTAAAGGAATACGAGACAAGGGATGTGATGATGGAGGCTGAAGAGACTGAGAAGAGCAACATCAGGGACACTAAAGCTTGAGAAAACGACTGCAAATTACACTATTGCTTTTTATACATTATATTTAGTACACATTTTGTTTGGCGTAAATTGTGCAGGTGGGTCGAAAGGGAGTTGTTGGATCCAAGAAGGGTGGGGAGCCACTGCTTAACTAGAGGTTAGAGCATGAGCTATCGCTGTCGGCCACACTAAGCCAAATGCACCGGATCCCATCCGAACTCCGAAGTTAAGCGGCTTAAGGCGTGGATAGTACTAAGGTGGGGGACCGCTTGGGAAGTCCACGTGTCGACAGCCCCCTTTTTTATATCAGCTTAAATGATAATTTTTAAGCTTAAATCTCTTATAATAAGCTTTAGGGACCAGATGCATGGTGAGAGACTGTGCGAGATAGGGTGAGTAGACAGCCGTACCTATTTCACAAAGTCTATTTCCTCGCCATCGCAGAAAATGTATTGCACCTCACTTTAAGTAATAAATTCCTATATAAAATATAAGGCTTCCTGCGCACAATCTCCTAATAATCCTCAATCCTGACCCTTTTTCCTACACCCCTTGATTTGATAATTTTTTAAAATCCTTTCAAAAAACAATCCAAAACTCACGCATGGCCAAGTCCCTCACCCACCAACAAGCTTCTGATAGATTCAACCAGTTCGCTCGTGCTCCTGTCCAATACACCTTCCACGTGCTCCTCCAAAAAGGTCAAAACTACTCGGGAGTCGCCACTTATAACTTCGAACTCGCTCACGTCAATACCGACACCTTCCTTGATTTCACAGGCAAAGCTATCACTGCTGTCACTCTCAACTCTCAAACTCTCTAAAAGATCGACTACGATGGCAGTTTCCTTACCCTCCCTAAGGCCCATTTGAAGGTTGGTCCCAATACTCTTTCGATAGTATATCAAAATGAGTACAATAACGACGGAAATGGTTGTGTCAGCTTCATTGACGTCGACGGCAAACAGTATATCTACACTCAGTTCGAGCCTTATTATGCTAACCGAGTGTTCCCTCTGTTTGATCAGCCAGATCTGAAGGGCACCATGATCCTGAACATCGTGGCTCCTTCAATTTGGAAGGTGTTGTCGAACGAAAAGCCTACAGTTGCCAACAAGTTCTCATGGGCAGAGTACTCCGCAGCAACAAAAACCCAGGATGAGAAGAGTATCCAGGAACTATTCAATGGCGTTGCTGAAGACAATACTATGACCCTACACCCTGCCACTAAGATTCTCCCCAACTATCTTTTCTGCTTCGTCGCAGGTGAGTACTCAGAGCTCCAGTGCCCCAACCCTTACAAAGGACTTCCTATGAGTCTGTACTGTATTGAATCCCTCATCGAACATCTGAAGGTCTTAGCTCCTTTCATTTGGGAGGTGACTATCTAGTCCATGAAGTTCTTCGAATCATTCTTCGGCTATCCTTTCTCCTTCAATAAGTATGAGCAGGTCTTCGCTCACGAGTACAAGTGGGGTGCCATGGAGAATGCCGGTATCGTGACCTTCAACGACTTGTATGTCTGGAAAGAGAAGGTCTCCACCTAAAGGATGCTAGGTCTGGCAAACACGATCAGTCACGAACTGGCGCACCACTGGTTCGGTAATCTCGTCACGATGAAGTGGTGGGATGATCTGTGGCTTAATGAGAGTTTCGCCGACTACATTAGTCACTTCTGCTTGGAGAAGATTAAAGGAAATATCACAACTCTTAAGTACGATAGCTGCATGACTTCTTTCAATAACCGCAAAGGATGGGGATACCACGAGGATCAGCTGACCACAACCCACTCGATCAGCGGACCCGTCGCCAACACTCAAGTTGCAGAGTCCATCTTCGACGGCATCACCTACTCGAAAGGTGCTGCCACTATGAAACAACTTCTTTTCCTGATGGGTGAAGATAATTTCTCCAAGGCCCTTTCGGAGTATTTTAAGAAGTATGAGTGGAGCAACACCATTCTCCCCAACTTCATTGAGTGCATGCAGAACCACTTCCACAACGATAAGTTCACTCTCGAACAGTGGAAGCAAGTTTGGCTGGAAAAGGCATGCCTCAACGAGCTTGAACCTGTCTGGGACTGCGCTTGTAAGGGTGTCAACAGCAAGCTGCTCATCAAGCAAACCCCTGTCCTCCCCGAACATCCTACCCTCAGAATGCACAAAATCAAAGTTGGTTTGTTTTCTGAAGACTGTTCTGTGGATGTGGTCGACGTGTGGGTCGATCCCCAGGTTGAAACCACTGTTGAGTTCGACTCTACCAAAGGGTATAAGGCACTGTTGCTGAACTTCGAAGACCACAGCTTTGTGAAGCATGTGATCGATCCTGCCAGCAGAGAATTCTTCGCCCACAATCTGTCTAAAATCCCAGATTTGTTAAGTCGCTCTCTGATCTGGAACAGCTTCTATACGATGGTCAAGGACAGCAAGGTCACTAGCAACACTTTCATCAGCGTATTCATGAACAATATCGAGAACGAATCCTATGATGGCATATTCGAGAGGCAGTTCGACCTAGTCAGTGCCTCCGTCAACACGTTCACTCCCAAGAAATACAGAGACCCTCTCAACAGCAAAGTCTTCCACTTCATCCTGGAGTTGATTCAAAGAACATCCAATGAAAAGGCTAATCGATTGATTGTTCTCAGGAATAAACTGGTTGAATTTGCCCATGCCCCCGAAAATAAAAAGATCCTTGTCGAATGGAGAGCCAACAAGTACGAACCTCTTAAGGATCATAAGATGACTGTCGGCCAACAGTGGAGCACTGTCGTCAAGGCATTTACCCTCCCTGATTGGACTGAGGAGCAAAAGGAAGCACTCTTTGAAGAGCAACTGAAACTCGATCCTAGCGATACCTCCAAGGCTAAGAGGCAAACCTGTGATGCTCTCAAGGCTAACAAGGACAAATTCGAGGAGCTCTATACCTCCTACAAGAACAAAGTTGGAGACTTTAGTGCGACCTTGAGAAGAGCCTCGATGGCTGGATGGAATCACTGGGCGCACATTGATTGGGTGACTGAGTACAAAAAGAGGTACTTTACAGATGTGCTGGAAGTGAGCGACAAATTCGACCCCGACTATGCTCTGTTGTTCTTGGAGTATTTGCAACCCGTGGGGGATGACCTGCAGGGCGACATCCAGCAGTACGAGCAGCTGATCGGAAAGTTGGACAAGCACGATCGTGTGAAGATCGAAACGAAGAAGATCGTGGACGACCTAAAGAGAAGGGCTAGGGCGTACACTTTGTACGAGAGCACTCACGCTTCAAAGCTTTGATTTCGAGATTGTGTCTGTCTTGACTGCTCAGCAGATAAAATAGTCAGGGATAAGTTAAGCAAGTGTATTAGGGTACGGGGATAATAAAAATATAATCGGGTTGCCGTGACCGAAATGTTCAACTACCACAAATACATCTAGGAGCAAATCAAGCAGGAGAAGGAGCTGCAGACCCTCAGCCAGGAGATCCAGAAGAAAATCAAGCATAATCACATCAAGGAACAGCTCGCAGAAGGTTACAAAATCAAACTCTAGGACTACGCCCGAAAAGTCGCAGACAAACCTGTCCCAGTCAATATCTACCAGGATCCGAGCCGCAATTGGCAGCTACGTGTGGGGGACCCCAGCAAGATACTCGCAGACCCCCAGATCTACATCAGGGGCCACAAGAGTGAAAGAGACCGGATTAAGGTATAATAACTTCGAGCCAAATCTCATCTGATTTATTGGATGGATGAGCGTAGGCAGCAGAGGCAGAGAACAAGTACTACGCAGACTTGGCACCATGCAGATCCCTGTCGACCCACCAGTTCCGAAGCAGAGACCCCAGCAGATAGATCCAGCCGAGCCTGAAGTTCACAGCGAGCACAGGAGTGGAGCGAGTGCAGGAGAGCCTGAAGTTGTCGATGCTGACGAATGTGTAGAACCAGAAGATGACATTCAATAAGAAGAACTTCGATTTGCACACGCAGAATCTATCCGTATTCGAGTAATCGTATTATTAAATTATACTCTACTGTATTGTGTTTAGGAAGAGGAGTTACTTGTCGCGTGAACTTTCCAAGAATCTGCTGCCTTCTTTGCATGTCAAGACCCATTTTAAGGGGCTGGAAGAGTTGTCCAACCACTTGCAGCGTATAAACCCATCATGACTGTCTTCTCATCCGATTTATTCTCATTTAGACTCCTCTTCCCTCGATAAGACCCGCGCCGCCCCCAGCACCATCGTTAGAACCCAACAGACCTCCTACAACCCAGAACAATCTACTTTAAGAACATCTGTATCCATGATAGACAGCCCACGTTCAGGTTCATCGTCCATAATGACCCACCGGAAGAAGTCCAAAGTGGACCCAGGCGAAGCCTCAAAAAGAGCATTAGTAATGATGAACCTGATTAAGTCAAAAACAGAGAAGGCTCATACACTTCGCAAAGGCTAAGGCAAACTATTCTTCCAAGCCAACTGATAGCCCAGTATCAGTGGAGTAATTATCCGACCAGGAATCACATGACACAATCTTGCTTTTTTGTGGGTATTGTGCTTAATCTTAATAAAGGGATCCACCCCAAAATCTATCGTTGAAAGTCAGTGATTTTAACATAAGCTGAAAATTGATAAAAATTATCTATCCTAACAAAATTGACTTTCCAGATCAGCTGCTGCAAATACCCCTCTTTCCCCTGATGACTACTCTCCAAAAAGTACCTGCCCTCGAACCCAAAATAACTCCTGCAGTTGTTTCGCCAGTATTTTCTGCGACAACCAACTCCTCACCTTCCGCCGCCCAGGTTTTGGCGGCCAACCCTAAACAGGTCAAAAAGTTGGACATTTCCGACTTTGAAAGAAGATTGAAGAAAATGCATGAATAGCTCAGTCTATCCAAGGATATCCAGCACAAAGCCATCGAGTATGATGACAAGGGCAAGTTTGAAGGGACTATCTACAATGGAAAAAGATAGGGACTCGGAACCTATATGTTCCCCAACGGGGACTACTACAAAGGTTTGTGGCAAAACGATCAGTTCCACGGACTGGGCTACTACAAGTATGCCCAACATCGGAAGGCCTATATCGGCGAATTCAAAAATGGAAAACATCATGGAGAAGGATCTCTCGTTCTGGATGACAACACTAGTCCCATAATCATATACGATGGTTCATGGGAACATGGCCTCAAGCATGGCAGAGGTACCTACTTATATTACCCAGAGACACGCGAGTACTATGAAGGCAACTGGGTTAATGGGCAGAAAAGTGGTCAAGGGCTTTATTTCAAGGATGGAGCCTATTACAATGGTCAATGGCTAAATAATGAAAGGAACGGTTCAGGAACTTATACGACGCGCGATGGCGTCGCGTATGAAGGCATATGGAAAAATAACAACCTTGACAAAGGTACTGTCATGTACCCCAAGCAAGTTGCAGGAAACCCTGGGAGAGTGGCCTATGATAAGTACAGTGGAGAGTTGCTCAACGGACTTAGACATGGGAAAGGTATATACACTTATGCTGAAGGAGGAAGCTACGAAGGGTCTTATGTGAAGGATGAACGATCAGGGTTCGGCATCGAGGTACGCGAGGAGTCACGATACGAAGGTTCCTTCATGGGCAATAAGAAACATGGAAAAGGTAAAGAAATCGATTAAACCTTCAAACTTCTATTTGGGTCTAATTTTTATATAGGTATTTTTAAGTTTAAGTACGGGGATCAGTATGAAGGACCCTTCGCCGAAAGCAAGAAGGATGGGCCCAACGCTGTCTACATCTGGGCTGACGGCAGCAAATTTACGGGTACTTTTCAGAATGACAACATGTGGGAAGGCATCTACATGGACTCCAAAGACAACATACCTCGGAAATTCTCCAAAGGACAAGTGGTCGCAAACTGAAGCCTCGGAACCCTCCCACATGAGAGCCTATACTCTTAAAACCATAGAAATGCATAACCAATCTTTTCTCAGGACGGTCTGACAATTTCTCGTGCGAGCTGATTAATATGAGTAAAAAGCAGCATTACGAGCCATAATGGGCAGATATTGGATATAATAATGATCAGCTAGCTGAGTTGTGTCTCTCGTCGTCATTTTCTTTCTCCGAAATATGATGTTCGGACTCAGGACTATGCGTGTACATTGCACTCTCTCCAGCCTGAGACCCAGCCCTCCTCAGGCTATTTAGTTCCTCCTTTATATCGGTTATCCTTTGTTCTGTCGAAGGATGCAAAACCTGGTGTTCTGGCGAACCAAACCTGATTTCTTCGCTGTTCTCGAACCTCCTTTCTCTTAACATTTCCTGCAGCTCATCCCTTTAATGAAGAAGCTGTTTGATGTTTTCCTCGTACTCAGCACACTTGAATTTGTACTCCTGCGTCTCTCTACTCATGACTTTGCGTTCCGAGTCGAACTGTCGCAGCCTTTCGCTATTCTCCTGCTCCTTCAATACACGGATGTTTTCGCGTGAGTTCAGGTTGTACATCATTTCTTGGATCGACATGATCTCGTTATCCTTGGCTTCTAACTTCTGCTCGTATTCCCACTTTAGGTCCTCGATCTTTTGCGACAGTCTGAAAATATCGTCAGCTTGATGCTCTTCTTTTGCTGTTAACTTTGTGAGTTGCTATTCAAGAATCTTTAGCTCTTCCTCAAGGGATGCCTTGATGATCTTCATTTCCTCAGCAGCTCCGAGTTTCTCACGTTCAGTTTCCAGAGTCAGCTTGAGGTTGTTAAGTTCGGACTTATATTTAGTGATCTCACTCCTAGTTCGCGAGTCGATATTAGCAAATCTCTCCTTCTCCTCACTGATTTAGGTTTTGAGACTGCTGATTTCATATTGGAGCTTCTTGATGATTTCTTCCGACTTCAAGTTCTGGGTTTCTTTCTCCCTTGTCAGTGTAGCTTGTTCTTTATACTTTAAGCTGAGGTTTTATACTTCTGACGAGAGGGTGTTGTTGTTCTTCTCCAGTTTACTGATACTATGTTTACTAGTCTCCTCTAGGCTCTTTTTCTCCCACTCCAACTCTTCCACCTTAGACTGCAATAAACCCATTTTCTGTTGACTCTCCTGATTAAGAGCAGTGAGGGACTTCTCCAGCTCATGAGCCTTCACATTAAGTTTACGTATTTCTTCTTCACGTTTCGGCAGTTCCCCTAGTTTTTGGTTCTCCAGCTCGAATGCAAAGTTCTTTTCCTATAGTTCTTCTACCCTGATTTCAAGCTTCCTGATTGTTGCAGTTAGTTCTTTTTTCTGCTTGGTAGCTTTTTCCATGAGGTCGGTTCGAACTTCTTCAAGCGAAGTCTCATATCTCTGTTGAGCCTTCAACAGTTCCTCCTCTGTCTTTAGCACTTCTTTATCGCTTTCCTTGAGCTTCATCTCGTTCTGAGCATAGTTAGTCCTCAGTGTCAGGATCTCTGCCTCATAGTTTTGGATCTTTTAGTTAAGTTCCACGTTTTCTGCTCTGATTAGGTTATTCTAAAGCGACAAATCCTCATTTTCTTTTCTGTACTTTGTAAACTCAGACTTTGCTTTGTTAAACTCTTGGGCTAGTTTTTCAACCTCCTTCTCCTCGACTTCACGCATTTTACCTTGAGTCATCTCACGCTCCATATTCAGTTCAGTTTCTTTGCGCCATCGCGACTCAATAACAACCAAACTCCTCCGAATTTCTAGGAGTCTATCATATTCAGACATGTTGCTAATATTGGACTCCTTAGTGATTTGCTGAGAGGAACTCAGTACTCGTGCCTCTCGGGACAAGCCTGCGTTATTGATTAGTATCTGCAGCTTGACGACATACTCTGCGATTTCTGAGTTGATCAGACTGTTCCGCTGATTGATTTTCTACATTTCCTGGTAGGAAGTCTGCAGGGTCATGAGCTGTGCAGTCATCTCCTTCAGTTCTTTTTCCTTGCTGTTTAGCTCAACCTCGAGCATACCGTTGATCTTCTCCAGCTCCCTGTTTTCAACCTCGCATTACTCCTTGCTTCTAATTGTGATTTCCTTTTCTTCCAGCAAGTACCGCTCGTTTTCCCTGTAGGATTTCAACTAAGTTGTCATTCTCTCGATCTTCTCAATGAACTTTTCATTCGAGTTCTTCATCGACTGCAGGTTGGCCTAATACCTCTCCAACTCCATTCTCAGCTATTCGCACGTACCTTTCTATCTTCTTAAGGCTTCCTTCAAGTCTTAGACGGTGTTCTTGTGTTCCTGCTCCCTCCTCAGTTGTTCCTTCCTGCGATCTTCTGCCTCAATCTGAGCCTGCTTATTCATCGCTGAAATCGTCTTCTCTTTTTCCTTGAGATGGTTCTCTTTCTTTGTGCGTTCGGTTTCTGCTTCGAGAAACTTCTCCTTAGTGTCGTTGATCAGCTTTGCGGCGACTTCTTCCTTGTGTTCTCTCAGCCTCACTTAGTCTTCAAGCTCCTAAAGCTTACGTTCGAGGTCCCTAATTTTTATCTCCTTGTTTTCACTGTCCTGCTTGTAAAACATTGCCTGCTCCAAGTCTGCTTGCGCTTAAGCAATCTCTTCTTTCAGTCGCTGCTCTTTTATATTCAGCCTCTCAATGCTCTACACATACTGCTTGGCTGTGTAGTCTCCCTGCTCGATCTCTTTTAGAAGTTGGTTGATTTTGTCCCTTAAGACTTCCTCCTTCCTCTCAAACTTCTTGTGTGCTTCACTTAGCTAACTTTTTAGCTGTGTCTCTAGCTTTTTGGACTGCTCGCTTCTATCCCGATTAAGAACCTCTGACTTAATTAGCTATTCCTTGAGCTGGTCTATCTGTAGGTTGAGTTTCTGTTCCTTGATTTGAAGCTCCTCCAGCTCTTGAGTTTTCTTGGTGAGCTGCTTGTTAACTGCCAACAATTTAATCTCTTCAGCTTTCTTCAGATCTCTCACCTTAGTGTTACTGTCATCAGTCAACTCTGCCACTGTCTCCTCATTTTTCGCCTGAATCTTCACGATTTCTTCTGACAGATCCTTGACTTTCGAGGTCAGTGACTTGACTTCAGATGTTTTTAGTTGCAGTTGCTAGCCCAGCACGTTATTCTAGCTTTTTAGTCCTGTTAATTGTTTCTCTGCTTTCTGGACCCAATCTTCCAGAGCCTTTACTGTCTCCTTACTTTGTGTTAACTCCTTCTGGAGAGCTGTCTTCTCCACCTGCAACTCACTCGAGGTTATCTTTAGTTTAGCGGCTGTAGCTTTCTCTTCAGTGTACTTCGTCTAAAGGACCCGAACAGTCTCATTCAGAGTAGTTTATCTTTTCGTAGATGCTGATCTTAGGTCTTCGAGTTCTACTGTTATGCTTTCCTTGACCCTCTCGATCTCTGTGATCTTGACTGAGTACTTCTGGACATCCTCGCTCCGGGCTTCTTATGATCTCAGAATCTTCTTCTCGAGGATTGATAGTTTCTCCTTGAGGACTGCAATAGTCTCTTGAAGCTCCTTATTGTCTTTGTTGAGCTCACGGATATTTCTATCAGCGTTATCCTTCTCGAGTTTCTGAGCACGGGTGATCTATTACTTTTCCTTCTTGCTCGCCTTGATCGTGTCCGACAGCACATCCTTCTCTTTCCTCACGTCCTCGATCTCCTTCTTGAGAGTCTTGATGGAGTTCTATTTATCAGTCTTAATCCTTTCGATTTCCTGCTGTGCCTTCTCGTACTTCTTTTCTAAATGGGACACATCAATCTCTAGCTTCATGACTTTTTCGGAGTATGAGCGTTCAGTATTATCGAGGCCCAGTTAGAGTCGTTCGCATTCCTTCCTCACCCTCTCCTCTGTGTTCTTGAGCATCGTATATTCAGCCTTGTAGTCATCGATGTTCTTCTCCAAACCTTCGATCTCGATTTCTTTGCGCTGCAACTCCGTCTTCATGGTGAAATAGATTTCTTCTTTGCTCTTGAGTGCTTCGTTAACCTTTTCTTTCTCCATTCTTTCGTGTTTGAATTTCGACTAGAACTAAGCTGCGCGAGTCTTCAGGATGCTCATTTCCCGTTAGAGCAGGTCTCGATTGTTGGAGGAACTGTGCTTTGTAATGTTGGACTGCATGGCTAGGTTTGCATTGTGGTATGAGGGAGATGGCACGATCTGACTCGACGCGAAGTTATGCATCAGTCCATTGTTGTCGCGAGGACTCTGTCCAATCGGGTAGGGGTTATTGGAATCCTTACGACTGTCGCGCATAGCGGAAGGAGGCTTCTTCATATAGTCTGTCTTAGGGATGTATTAGGACCTTGGAGTAAAGGAGCGGTTGTCAAATGCATCTAGCTCCTCCTCGTCGAGTCGATTATTGGCACGGTTAGCGATGTTTCCGCCTGGGACTTCCGAGAGATAGCGAAAGGCCAGTCGCATCTTGACATGTGCACTCTTGTCGGGACACCTCTCGATATCATATATTTCCTTGAGAGTGTCTTTCCTCATGACGATGTTGCCGAGGTCCAGGGACACGAAGCCAGCCAGACTCGACCCATTGTCAGTTATTATGGTAATTTCTAAGGTTGACTGCCAGATATGATGGGTTCTTGTACTTTGTGTTCGAGATATTTCTTGGAGTCCTCTTCGTAGGCGATGAGGGCGTTGAAGTGGAGCTTGTCATTAACAGGAGCGATTCCCGCGACCAGAGCTTTGGCGGAAAGGGTTTTGACTTCTCCTTCCCCATAGCTCCAGGAACAGGAGATGCGACAGGGGAACTTGACGTTGATGCGAACCTCGTCAATGAGTGCCTCGAAACTATACCTGAACTTGCGGACAGGTCGAATGGACTTACTATTCATGGAGAGTGGGTTGTCCAGGGTGTATGCAGCGTAGGAGTGTGTTGTTATTGAGGGTTAAAAATATTATTTGGAGTATCCAAAAATGGCACGAATATTTTTTAGGGCTCCATCCATTAAGTTATTTTGAAGTTTATTTTCTGGGGATGATACAATCCTAGATAGATTTTGTACCTGCTCATTAAGGAAACAGATGGTCACACGTAATACACACTGGGGTTGAGTTTCCAGCCATCCTTGGTGTCCCAGCATGTTCTCACAAAAGCAGTCCTCAACGACAAACAGTGGGGGCGGACTGGAGGTCCACAGACACAACAATCCGGGAGGACCTCGAAAAATGCGTAAAAATAAAACTGTAGGTTTGCCCCAAAGTCATCAGCACAATCCCATGGAACCACATATTATGCAAATGCATATATGCATACCATGTCTATCATCAGCCAAAAAAGGATCTCTGCATATTAACAATATGTAGTATAGACACTAAACATAGTGAAATCTCATCCTCCCTACAAATAAATATTTAATAGTATATAGAGCAACAATCACAACAACGGCTCATTAATTATCTATTGTTTGTTTTCCCTTACTACCACCCCATCATGGCCCACAACTATCACCATCAGTCCTCCATCGCCTCTGATCGCAAGGCCCTCCTCGAAAACAAGTATGACAAGTACCCCTCTGCTGCTGCTTCCCATCGTCCTGCCCTCGGCTCCCTCAGCTCCAATAAACTATTATCCCATAATACATCATCTTCTACTTCCAAACATACCGCCCTCCTCGAAGCATCCAACAAATGCCTGCCTTCCTACAAGGAAGACCCTGCAGCCAATGCTAAACGAGCTGTCGAAGAATCCTCCGACCGTGTATCCCAGCGCATGAACGAGATCAGGCAGAAGTACTCGACCATGAAGAAAGATGCAGGCACTGCAGGAACCAATAGGTCCAAACCGAAATAAGTCGTGTCTGCGAACTTCTTTGATACCAAAGCTAAACTCGCAGAAACCGAAAGCTCCATCAACCGGACTCTATCCAAAAATCTGATATCAACTCAATAGCTAAGAACCCCAGACTACCCAGAGTCCAAATCTTCGTTAGCATACTACAACAGCATGTAGGGCCAGACTGCCGCAGATCCCCGGATCGAAAGCATCGACAAAATCAATGAGAAGATCCGCAACATTCTCAAGAATATATCCAAAGAGCATCTGGTCGAGACCCAATACACCCGTCCATAACCCACAAAAGATAAGTTCTCTTCTTCCAAGGATGAACTCTTCCAAAGGCATAGAAGAAATGAGACTTTCCACTATGAGGCTCAACAGGATGCCTTCCAAGAAGAGCGTCTTTCCCTCAGAGCCACTGCACCGAGAACTGAGATGACCACCAGACAGCCACCACTTCGCAGTGAATACCAAGGCTCAAAGTTCAGTAATCAATAAGCCCCGCTGCGACAATAACTAAAAAACTCAGAGTGTGAGTCCCTGGGAAAAGTACAGAAAGCGTTCAACTCAACATCAGTTTCTTCAAAATACCTGCCCAGAACCCAGTACAACCATGAATCAAAGTCTAAGTTCAACAGTACAGCTAACTTTGATAGTTCTGACTCCAAACCCTATTCGTATCTGAATTCCATCACGAACGTTGCCAGTACTTAGAGCATTAACCTCAAGAAGAATCTATCAGGAGCAGGCAACAGTTCGTTTGAAGAATCTATAGTGCTGACAAAACCCATATCCCGAGAGGCCATCCCGGAACGAACTGAGCTACATCGTCTGATTAAGACCCTAAAACAACAGGTAAGTCTGGACGAGAACCTCAGGAATAAAAAGTATGCCCTCAAAGAGATGCGAAACAACCCAAGTAAGCACTAGCAACTGACTAAAGCTTTGAATCGACTGGGTGTTAAGTTCGATCCCCAGACCATAACCAAATAAATGAGTATAACTGAGTCCGAGTACAACCCTTTCTACACCTTCAGGGACGATGCAGACATAGACTCAATTGCTAATGCTTTTAAGGAAGCTGTCGACCACTGGGAAAACAGTGTCAAGCACAAGTTCGACAAATCCAGGCTCGTTGAAGAAGGTCTTGAAGACGAGATGTTGCGATTCAGCAAGAAAGAGTATGTGGGTTTGGAGGATTTGGTGAGATTATTGAACAACGAAGCTGACAACCTCTGCAGAAACCGGGACTTAATTCTGATCTTCAGAAGGTTGCAGAAAGACTCCGGATAGGAAAAACTGGGGTTCAAGAACTTCATCCACCTTATCTGCGGATCGAACTGACCCTCTTTTATGTGTTATTTTACTTGGTACTTTTTATGTTCTCTGTTGAGTTCAACTGTGGTCTCAAGTAACTGCCATCGGCTAGCACTTATATTTATTATGTGTTCTCGACCTTTCATCATATAGGACACTCGGCAACAGGCTAGCAGCGTGGACCGAACTGTTTGCGAGGCGATTACTATTAAAATTATAATAATGAGTGACCATTTCGTCGAGTCTGAACAGCATTCCGATTACTAGTTTCCCAGCACTACCATGACTGAAGACTTATACATCAAAGATCATCTGCCTCTTCCCCTTCCCCTTCTTCCCAAGTCCAGCACCTCCACTTCTGAGTAGGTCGTTTCTCTTTTCCCCTTCCTCACTAGGCCGCCCAACACCCCAAGCGATGCCATCTTCCTCTCTCAAAAAAACAAAGATCATGAATAAAAAGGCATTCACACGGAAAGACAGATCAGACTCACTCCTCTGGAGGCCCCCCTAATAGAAAACCATGATAGTACACCGAAATAATCAAGGCGCAGGACCAGCAGACAACCCCTATCTTAGCAGCCGTATGTGCGGGATGGGGAATCCGTCCCCCCGATTAAACTCGAAAAACTGTCAGACGTGCTCAGATATCCTGAGAGGATCTGCTACAACATCATGGGCCGGTAGCCATATACGATGCAATAGTAAACCTTTGGCTTTCAGTTCGTGGACAAGGAAACCAAACAATATAACTACTCTGTCCCTGAGTATTCCAACTACCAAGACCAGTCCATATCCTTCGAGTCGCGATTCGAAAGTGGCAACCTACTATTAGCATATCGCGAGGAACCCAACCACTACCTTCTGATCGTGAGACCGGACTTCAATACAATAAACTATTGCCAGTGGTTCTACTTCAAAGTCAGCAGCAAAACAATAGAGTCCAGGAAAATCAGGTTCAGCATCCTCAACATGACCAAGTCTTCGAGTCTGTTTAGTCAAGGCATGAAACTATGTACTCTAGAAGTATCGAGTAATGTGGGAGAGAGCACATCAAAAACATGGGGAAGAGGAGGGAAGAACATTACATACACTAGAAACCATTTCAAACGTAAGTACGGTGAACCCTACTTTACACTTAGCTGGGAAGAAGATATTCCAGGGCGAGGACATTCACTTTTCTTTGCATATAGCCAGCCCTATAGCTACAGTACCCTCAACAGTTACTTGGGTGGTCTGGATTCACGCTACGCCAGATTTTCGTTGCTTTGTCGTAGCACCCTTAGTAACACCCTCCTCTAAACCCACATATTGGATGTTGGCTTATCTGCTTTATCTAATTTTCCCAGCATTGTACAGAGAACAGGGTGGACGTCATCACAATCACATCGAGTTCCAAGACAGCCGAAGCCGGAGAAGATGTTTAATTCCGCGAAGACCCTAAGAAAATCATAGTAGTACTCAGCAGAACCCATCCAGGAGAGACTGTCGGTTCTTTTGTCATGAAAGGATTGATCCAGTTTTTGTTGTCCGAAGACTCCGAAGCCAGACTACTGAGAGATAAGTTCATATTCAAACTGATCCCCATGGTCAACCCTGATGGCGTAGTTAATGGCAACAGCCGATGCTCAATCCTGGGTCAAGACATGAACCGTTGCTGGTTCAAGCCTTCCAAACTAGAACATCCATAGATCTACGCTATCAAAAAAATGGTACTAAGCTACGCTCGAAATGGCAACCGGTTGGCAATGTTTTGTGATCTGCATGGTCATTCTAAGAAGAAAAATATCTTTGTCTACGGTTGTAATGATGCGACTCAACCTCTTGCTTGCCGATAATTTCCCTTCCTCCTCTCCAAGTTGTATGAACCATTTTCCTACAAAGATTGCAACTTCTATATCGACAAGTACAAAACCTCGACGGCTCGCGTGAGTCTCTGGAAGAAGCTTAAGATCACCAACATATTCACCCTTGAAAGCTCCTTCTGCAGCAGTGAGAACTCTACTGTACATCTCGATGAGCCAGGCTACATGGAGATGGGGGTTCACCTCTGCAGAGCCATCAACATCTACTTCTCAAGCCACAGTACCGATAATACTTAGGACGAGCCCAAAACGTCTCGTTCCAATCCTAGTATATCCTCACGGAATACTAAAAACAGTCACTCGGCTAAGCCTTCATCCAGTCATGAGAATTTCTTCGCCAGTATCAAAAACAACTTGATAGCTTAACTACACAATAACAAGGAGTTGATGAAAGTGGGGGTCGAGGAGGAGATGGATGACTCGGAGTCATAAGAAGCCTCCGAAGTATGCTACCAGGAGATTCAACTTGCCAATAAATAGATTGCTGGGCTCCCCAAGACTAGCCTCAAGAAGCCAAGCTACTCGCTCGAAAAGGACAAAGGACAATAGACTGAAAGACCCAAAAAACAACTAAGGAACATTGGATCTTCGAATCGAATGAGTCGCTCTCGCAATGAAAGCAAGGCTATTTCCCAGAAATAGGATAGCTCACAGAAGAAGTTATCATTACACGTATCCAAGAGCAGCAAGAAGCCAATGGCACTGCCAATCCAGGAATCCAATACTCTAATGAGAACAACGAATAGCATCCAGAAGTCCTTTAAAATCCGATAGGACGTTCGTGAGCCCAAGAAAAAAGAACTCAGATCGATCACTGAGGGATGTGTTGAGTCCGTGGAATCGCTAAGGACATCTGCCAAGAAGCCACTTCCCAGCAAAAATATCACGGATCTCATCAACTCTGAGCCTCGTGCTTAGAAAGTCGAGAAATATGTTCCTCAGATCACCAATTTTAATTTTGAGTAGAAGTTCAGCAAAGGAGTCCTGCAATCCCAGTACAAGGCCAGACACAAAAAGAACAATCACCTCCTCTCAAACCACTACCTGCTGTCAAGCATATATCGATCCAATAACAACAGCAACCCAGTCCCCAATATCACCCGCAATAACCCTTTATCTTTATAACACGAAAAGGATCAGTTCTAGGACCATGAGATAATTAATGCAGCAGCACTGAACCAGTTGCAATACTCTGGAAGCCCATCGAGACACGCTGACAAAGGCACGAGTAGTTTTGGCACAAGGCTGAATAAGACAAACTATCTTAGTAGTCTGGACAAGCAAGAGACTATTCTGACGGGTAACAGTTATGCAGAATCCATGAAAAAAAGAAATCTTCAAGGAAAGCTATAGGCATTCTTAAAAAGAATGCAAGGATAAAGATGAAAGCAAATGATTATTTGTGATAATCCATACAATATTGAGGAGGGCCACACAGAGGCGAGCGTATATATTCTTGTGATATACTATACTATCCAAAAATAATACAATATAATACTCAATCAGTAGGTATAGGACCGTAGCATCCATGTCTGAAGAAGCTGACGTCAAGATTACATCCACGAGTGGCGTATTAACTGACGATCTCGAAATACAGCTAGCCCTGGAATATACAGTCGATGAAGTCCTGATTTTCCTCTCTAATGAGGAATATCTTACCAAGGCATTGTCTGAGATTGAGATCCGCGACCAGAAAGGCAACGTCCTTGCTCCTGCCTCCACGCTCTTGGATCTCCTCAAACGGGGCTCCATAGCCGATGAGGTCCTCAAACTAAACGTCGAACTCAAGTCTGCTCCGATAGCAGGTCAGAGTCTGCCCCAGCCCCCGAGAGCTGCCTAATTATCACAACCCAGTCGAGCACCAGAGATAAATATTGAGTTTTTAGCTCCCAGTATGCAGTCCATTCAGATGCCAACTCCTCCGGTTCCCGCTCGTGAACCTTAGAGAGTAGTCAATAACTTTATGGCTACCCGAAATGTTGAGCCCGTCTACGATCCGACATCGAGGTCGAATCAACGGGGCGCCTAGCAGCCTGCACCGGTGAATCAGTCGGATAGGATTAGGCTGCTAATCAAACTTACTGATAGCATAGCAGATACGACGAACCAGGAGTTTACGATTGAAACAAAAATTACGAATTGCTTCGATGATGCCAAACAGGAAATCGATCAATACATACGCGATCACAACTTAGTACACGACTGGAGTACTGAAGGTGAGGGCTAAGAAGTGGAAGTCTACTTCAAAGCTAAGGAGAAGTTCAAGAAGAGAAGAATTCCCTTCAAGGCTTTGGGCTATTCTGTCGGCGATCAGCTTCCTCTGCATCTCGTCAGGAAATACCCTGGAGGAGCCACCTTTTGACGATGTTCTGGAGTAAATTCTCAAGCTTGATTGGTAGAAATCCTAATATACTCATCATCAGAAAGATATATAGGCTTTGTTTAATGAGTTCCTTATGTCCTGCTATGATAGTTTGCCTCGCTCAGACATTACTCAATGGCTGGTTTTGTTTTGCATAGTTCGCTCTGTTTAGTGCTTCTAACATCACCTTCCAGAAATGCTGTACATCGATCTTCTACGCCACGAACGCGTTGGGAGTCTTGGAGGTGAAGTGGCAGTTCGTGCGACCGTATGAACGAGGAAAGGTGTCAATTTCGACGTGTGCCTGTCATTGAGTAGTATATAGTTAAAGGATTGTTAGAGATTAGTTATAGTGCATAGTTTTTACGAGTCGACCTTAGAAGCGCTAGGGTTCTAAGAGATAGTACACTGCACAGGGGTCGTGCACTGGAGGAAAAGGGAATCTTTGGGTCACGAGGTAGTTTTGTTGGAAGACCCGGAACAAAGCCACGAGTTTCTGTCCGAAGTCATGGCTAATTTTAGAAAATTCATCAAAAATATCTTCTGTAGCAAGGACCGTATGCGTCACCTCCAAAGGGACCAAAGTGATAGGCACCCCTGCATGAAACACGACAGTAGCCGAATAAGGGTCGATGAGCACGTTGAACTCTGCCGAAGGACTCCAGTTGCCGAAGCCAATGGCGCCTGCCATCATGCTGATCATCTTCAGTTTAGTCTTGATTTCGGGGAAAGCGTTGAGCAAGATTGCAAGATTGGTCATACTGCCTGTGTTCACGAAATAGACCTGTTCAGGGGCAGCCATTATGTATTTGTAGATGTGCAGGAAGGGTTATCTCTTGATGGCCTCACGGGGAGCTTTCTCAAGCTCAGCACCTGCTAGTCCATTTTCTCCATGTGTTTAAGCAGCCGTCTCCAGCTTTCCAATCAGGGGTTTGCTGGAACCTTGGATGACGGGGATATCATTGCGACCGATGAGATGGAGGATATTCAGTGCATTTTCGGTAGTATGGTCGATGGTGGAGTTTCCTGCAGAAGTAGATACGCCTATGAGATTGAGGGAAGGATGAGAGGCAGCGAGGATAAGAGCCAACATATCATCATGACCGGGATCGCAATCGAGCCAAACCTGTTTACAACTACTGTCCATTTCTTTTAAAATACTTAGTATAGAGCCATTAGACAGAGGTCATCCTCATATTTTGTGGTTCTATCGAAATATGCCTCAGGACATAATAGTATAATTCATATGATAAAAGGGGTAACGACGATCGGGGAGGATGTGAAGGATACAACTTTGGCAGTGGATCCTGATGGCTGAGGGGAGTGGGCACCTTCCTTTTGAAGTTAGAATCTAAAGTACCTAACTGCTGCCGGATCACCAATAGTAGATTAAGCATAGAGGGCCGCAATAACTAAAATATTAGTATTATATAATCCCGTGCTTATTGATTTAATGCAGTTTGATATTGAATCAATATTACATAAAATTAAAACACCCAAAGACTCCTGACGAAGCTGAGATCAGAATTACGTCAACGACCTGCGTATGAGCTGACGACCTTGAAATCCAGTTCGACCTTAAGTATACAGTCGATGAAGTCCTGGCTTTCCTCTCTGATGAAGTATATAATATGTCTCTAACCATTTGAGTTATCGATTCTCAGAGCCTGCTAAGTATTTTTGATAAAATCGATCACAATTCATGTAAGTAATTCCAAAGTAAAAATATAGCATAGTATCAGGTAGGCAGTAGTCATTATTTCTTATGTTCAAATTTCCATATGGCCTTGCACCCCGAAGGCACACTTCAGTTTCCAACCTTCTTCTTCCTCGATTAGGTTCTTCTTTACTGACAGGAATCGCAGGCTTCGGAGGCTTTTGGTCAGTTCCTTCACTCCTGCTGCTGTCAGTTTGTTCTCGTCCAAGAACAATACGATGAGCCGGGGCAGTCCTTCAGCGATGCATCTAGCTGCCTCATCATCGATGTCGTTTTTACTGATATATAACTGCTCCAGCTTGTTCATCTTGCGCAACACCTACTTTAAGGCCTGAGGAGTGAACCCAACACTATCTCGGAGGTCTAGAGATGTGAGATGGGGGAGAGTGTTAGAGATGACTCGATAGCTGAAGTCGGTGAGTTTGTTGTTTCGGATTTAAAGGGCCTGCAGTCGCTGCATCCTTTGGAGCTGGGGGACGCAGTCTAGGATGTCCTGGTCAGTCATTTGGATCATTGATAAGTTGACTTCCTCGCGACCTGTAAACATGGGCACCCCAAAAATATAGACAAAGTCGTCCTCTTCCTGCTAGTATTTTTGGAAAAGTCTTGAACTGAGCTTACTTTCCTGATATTTGCCGTTGAATTCGAAATCCTGGAGACTCTTGGCCTGGAGTCTCTTCATGACCTTGAAGAAGCTATCATAAAGAAAATCCTAAGACTTCCGTGTAGGACTAGATAAAAAAAGTATGAGTTACTTTTGACATTTCGTACAGCCAGAAGCTCAGGTTGGCATCTACTTCCTGGACCACTCTGTAGAACATTGTCAGGTTCTAGCATGTGCAGTTGGGATCCTCAAGGCTCAACTGCAATGCCTGGATTACTTTCTAGCTCCTTTGCACTCCTGCTTTTTCAAACTGTCCTTAAAGCAGAAAAATAGCCCCTTCCATCTCTCCCCATATGGGAAGGAAGCGCCACAGTTCGAGTACAGAGAGCAGTTGCTGTACCCTAATCTGCTCAGCCTCGAGATCGACGCCATACATTTTAGATTGTTTGAGGAGCACCTTGAGGGTGATCCCTCTAAGGTATTCTATTTGGGGAGAGGACTTCATTTGGAGTGCGAGGAGGTGAGCGAGGGAATGTGATGTGAGTTTGATGTGGGAAGCATCCTCTGCACAAGCTGTCTGCTGGCAAAGTAGACACAGTTCAGGTAACTGATGGGTCATGGTATTTACGTTTTTGGGCTTTTAAGTGATTGTTAAGGGGCAATATATTATGGAAAACCGAAAAAATATGACATTTTAAATAGACCACTACTATTAGAAATGTAAGGCTAATAATGGTGGGGCTTGAGGAGAACAGCCATCATTGGACCCGAAATATGTATACATGATTTAGTTATCTTTTGCCTGCGAATGCACCCTATTCTATCTGGGGTTCTCCCATATTCTAATGGGAAAATAGCAAATGATTGGTTTAGATTGCACAAGAGACTAGAATATGTCCTCACTGTGCCCAATGATGTCTCGCTTACCTGCATTCGATATGTTCTGAAGACGACCCTCGATTTCTGTTTTCGGATAGTCTAGTCTATTATGGGACAAACACCCACAGGTACTCTGATATGTTTCAGAAAACAGAGCCATTATGAAGTCTGATTTCGCGAGGAAAGAGATAAGCCTGAGGAATCTTGAATTATATATAATTGCAGTAGTCGTCTTGCCGTTCCCACTGTATTTATCAAACAGTCTTTTTCTGCTACGAAGTCATGGGAAACTGGTGCAATGCACGTGGGAGCTCTTCTTCCAAATATAAACACCCCGGCTACCTTGCCGATGAGGAACCCTCCTCCCCCTACCAATTCTCATACTAAAACATGGTCCAATTCAAAACAACCCCCATTGAGCAGGATTACAAACTCCACTAGATCAAAGGCAAAGGCGCATCAGCAGAAGTATTCAAGGCTGTGTCGCTCAAGGGCGAGGTGGAACGCGCCGTTAAACGTATCCAACGAAAAGCCAATAACGAACGTCTTTCGGCAGAGTTTGCGAACGAGTACTCGATTCTCAGGAAATTGGATCACCCCAACATCATCAAGATGTACGAGATATACGAGTCACCTGACGACTTCTTTATAGTCTCTGAATTGTGCGAGGGAGGCGAGTTGTTCGAACACATCATTGCCAAGAAGAAGTTTACTGAGGTCATGGCCTGCTCCTACTTCTACCAGATCGTTGAAGCTGTGCGCTACCTCCACGACAACAGGATCATGCACAGGGATCTGAAGCCTGAAAACCTCCTGTTCAGTTCCAAGGATTATGAGAACATCAAGCTGATCGACTTCGGCAGTGCTCTGAATTTCGACAATTCGGATTTGATTCCACGTCGTCGCATCGGCACCGTAACATTCAACCTTTTTATAACCTCTGAGCAATACACAGTCATACTACATCGCACCCGAAGTGCTGGATCGCAACTATAACGAGAAGTGTGACGTCTGGTCTTGCGGAGTGATACTTTACATCATGCTTTCGGGAGAACCACCCTTTAAAGGGAAAGACGACAAAGAGGTATTGCAAAATGTATCCATCGGCAAGTATAACTTTAACCGACCAGTCTGGAAAAACATCAGTCCTGAGGCCAAAGATATCATCGACAAGATGCTTCAGATTGATGTTAAAAAACGGGTGGATATCCGGGAAGTGATGAAGCACCCATGGCTCAACAGACGATATGTTGAGGAGGCCAACTCTGTTGAGCTCAAGGACTGCATTGAACAGATGCGCAGATTTAAGGTAATCACTCAATTTTAACACACGAAAATCCTGCTTCTGACGATTTTTTAGTCTCTAAAAAGGATCCAAGAAGGAGTACTGATTTTCATGGGCACTTTTCTTACAAGTAATGAGGAAAAGTTGCGTCTCGTTAAAAGCTTCAAAAACTTGGATACGAACGGCGATGGCGTGATCAGCAGAGAAGAGCTCAAGATTGGCTATAGTAAGTATATCGGGAGTAGTAAGAACATCGACAAGGAAATCGATGCGATCCTCTCTTCAGTAGACAAAAACAAATCAGGCGTCATTGACTATACATGTACCAACAATTTACTATTATGGTTTGCCTACTGCTTACGGAGCCTTAGAGTTCGTGATCGCTTCAATGAAGATGTAAAACTCGCTGACCGACGATCGAATAGACAAGGCTTTCCGACTCCTAGACGTAGACGGAAATGGCAGACTGAGCATTTCTGAACTAAAAACTATGCTAGGAGACAATATACCCTCTTCTTATTATCAGCAACTGGTGAAAGAGTTCGATTAAAACGGGGACGGTGAGATTTCCAAGCAGGAGTTCACAGCCATGATGAAAAGGATCCTGTTGCGTTCCATATGATTCCCCCATATCATTATTCTATAGGCCATTCGGCAGACAACCCATTACGTTTACTAATTAGGAGTGATTGAATAAATGTAGTCAATAGATAACATCGGGGAACGATCAAAGGGAATCGTCGAGGAGCCAGTTATAGAACTAGGTTTTGCTATGCCTTGAGACATTGGGAGTGGTTTCATCGTGCCTGTCATCGTGCCTGTCATCGTGCCTGTGGGGGCCCTGCGAGTGACATATTCTGTCGAAAAACATTCGGATGCTCTCTAATTTCGGTCTTACTTTGATCCTTCTATTCAGGAAGTTGTATATATCATTATCACTGAATTCGATTCTTGGGGATATCTCATTAAAGAGTCCGTTGAGCATCTTCTTATAGTCTTTCTGCGCGAGTTGTTTTATCAGTCTTTCGAAGTACTAGATATGCAGCATGTCTACAAACACAGTGTGAAGGTACTAGATTGTCAGGTCTTGACGGTCACAGTCTTGTCGATCCTGTACAGGGATATTGGCAAGTTAGTCTACATGATGTTGTTGTCCTTGGTTTCTGAATTGTTTGGTGCAGAACTGGCTAGTGAACTCATCGCGAGTCAAAACGGTGGCATCGACATAGATGATCTTCGCCAGTTGTTCTACTTGATTTTTCTGAATGGAATTAGTACTGTGATACTTCTTGTTGACTATATCACAGGTGGAGGCTATGAAGTGTTTTCGGCTGATTCGGCTGTCGGAAATTCTGGGTTATTCATAAAACAGAAATTAAAATGCAAATTTTACTTGTATAGTTTGACAATTTAGAAGACTCTATACTGCAGTTTGGACTTGGCTAGTTCTCTGCGGCCTTACAGAATCAGTACCTCTTGCAAGAGATATGCCAGCTTATCGTTCAGACTGTTAAGCGTACGGGTTTCCTCAATGTCTTTCTGAAGTTGACTCTGTATCTGACCATGTAACTGACTCTGCTGGACGTCCTCCTCAGGGATCTGACTCATAGAACTCTTCATCGTACCGATGTTATTGTTGCTATTGACCGTGCCACTCATATTCTCCCTCATTGCTTGTTTGTTAGCACTCATCATCTGGAGGGCATCCCCATTTACCCTGCTGAGTCTTCTGTGAATGTCTTTGAGCTTTCCTTGCTGTTTGTTCAGCTTCTGCTCCTGAATCTTTAGATAGCTATCGTAAAAGGATTCTTCCTGCTGGCTGTTGTTAGTGATCCCCTGTTCTTCTTCTGAGGTGATGTAGTTATTGTCAAGGGTGGTGGAGTAGTTGTTGTCGTTGATTGGTTGGGGATCCTGCCATTCTTTGGCATTGAAATTCTGGTTGAAGGTTATGGGAAGTGGGATGGTTTCAGAAGGGTTGAACAGTCTCTGAGCTGGAAAGATAGATAGCCGGTTACCTTTGCCAAGTAATGGGCCCTGAAAGTTACTCATCATGCTCTGAAAAGGTCGATTCTGTTCTGAATTTTCTTTTCGTGGGGGTAACATTTCCTCGATATAGTTCTGGTGATTCGGAATAAAATTGGGAGGCTGCGTTGTTGTCCTGCGAAATGCAGAAATAGGTCTCTAATTCTTGCGTCCTTGCTATTCTGGCTTCTCCCTCTACTCAGTTTATTCGAGTCTGTTGGTTACGTTACTCGTTCTCATTCCTGTGTTAATGGAACGCTATTTCTATCTAGCGCGATAGAACATTTTGAGTACCCCCGGTGGATAAGGCGAGTAAGTAGCAGTCTCGGTGGCATCGGACTCAGTTTCTTTGGTATATTGTCTGCGCTACCCTCCCTACTGGTAGCTGTTCGGCGAACTAGACCTCCGAACATCGAAAGTAGGAGGCCTATCAGACTGGATACAGGCAGAATGCCTTTGTTCGTTGCCAGCCTGAAGGCCTCGTAGCTATCCCAACATACCATCCATGATCTATCTTTTACGATAGAATTCATGGAGCAGCTGTACCTCGGCTTCGTTTTTCTAAAGATCCTCTTTATCTAGATTCAAAGTCCTGTCTTGAGAGACCTCGGGTATAACGCTCGGCATACCAAAGGAATGCGCCATCGGGCCCAAAGTGCCGATCGAGAGACGGACATCGGTCTCTTCGTTGCTGTGGTTATCATAGACGGGGCAGGGTTGATTTTGGTTATCTGAGGATTGATAATTTTGAAAGAGTGACTTGAAGTTTTTCGAGTCAGCAGAGGCGAAGGTGAGGAGGTTAGAGTGTCGCGGTTGGGACTGGCTATTGTTGATTGACAGTCTATAGGGATGGGAAGGGAATGTGTTGTGGTTGTTATTGGGTCCTGAAGTTATCATTTTATAGGAGTCGGGATAATAGGTGGAATTACAGAACACAAAATAGAGGAATCGGAGGGTGCGCTGAGGATGCGTATGGGCTGTATCTGATGCTGAGGAGTGTAATTCATGGTGATGACCGAGAAGAGTTGATATTTTTGTAAATGGATAAAGCAGGGGATGATATCAAAGATGTGTTAGCCCTGCCGCTAATTGTCCGAGACTCGTGCGACCCACCCATAGAAAAAGTAAAAAATGTATCCAGGAAAATAGAAGAAAGATTTGTCTGATTGAGTTTCAAAGACAAAAAAGAATATCGAGAATGTCAAATGATGGGGAGATTGAGAGTCGCATGAATAAACTTAAATAAATTGAATGGGTGAAGGTAGGAAAGTGTTATTATTATTTGTTTGTCTAAGTTATACGGGCATCAACCCCGTTGGATCTAGGCTTTCAATAAACCGTACTCAATTGCACTCGAAGGCATCTTCAACGTGTTGTTGTTTCCCCCGACCTTTACTCGCCCATGTTGGGACTTCTCCAGTTTTTCACTCAGGTCCCGATTCAAACTCACTATATCCCCGATGTCCAGTCGCATTTGTTAGATCGTGCTCATCACTGTCTGCACGTGCTAGTCATAGAAGTCATCTGAGTGTCCTTCTCGCGACATAATCTAATAATCTTTGAGTTTGGTAGTGCTGCTACCCATTTCGGACAGCCGTAGTAATCGAGGGACAGTCTGGGTGTTGTCTTGGAAGTAGTTGGGGTTGAAGTTATCGGATGGATGCCACTGCCCTTCTGTTGAAATCGCGGTGCCTAGTTGTGGGGTTTCGGGAGATTCTGACCAGTTTTTGACTTTTTATTGGAGTTGCAGGAAAGCCGCCTAGGCATTTTCTGACAACTATGAGGTTCGAGTGAGCTCGTCATAGGCCCATCTTACCTCCTGGCTTATGTTGTGTATGGAACTGATTAGGAAGACTCTTTAAGTGTGCAGACGGCTGGACACGTAGGCCTTAATTTTATGGTACTCTGTTGCGAATTACCTAAATTTGCGGGCTATTGATATATTGGCTGCACGTGACTTTTGTAGTTGCCTTTCCAGGAGTTTGATTCTGTTTTTACACGTCTGCAGTTCAGCCTGGCTGGTAACAGTAGAGCCAGGAGAGTATGGTATAGGAGTTCCCCGATTCTTGAGTTCAGGTGATACATCCTCGACTTAACTCTGGTACTCGATAGAAGGTTTTTATGGTTAAGACGATTTGTGAGGCACTTCGAATTTGGAGCTGACCTAGCTAATGTTATTGTTGATCGATAGGGATCGTTGGAGTGGTTTTTGTCTGGGGTTACGAGAGTTTGATGACGCAAGCTGATGCACCAGTTACTCTGTCTATGCCGTTCTAATTGGTTACGTGGGGCGGCCTTCAGGCATGATCATTGACGTAACGATCGGAGAAGAATCCTAAAGATTAAATCTCGCCACTCTCGTGATAGGATATCCCTCTCTTCCACCTTGATCAGAAGCTTTGGGTGATGATGCTTTGCGGATCCCGAGTGGAGGGATTTTTGGGAATGGAGGGGCTTCAGTGCGTTGTGTTAAAGCCTGACTCGCACTAATATCGGAACGCTCGTGAAAGGATTCATCGGATTTGAAGTTGAGGGTTTTCTTGGGACGGGATTTTTCGAGAGAGCTGCGGCTAGCATCGTGGTGGAGGCGGGAAGTGCTGTTATCTCTCTGAATTAGATTCTGGTCGAGAGGACGGATGCGCCGATACTGAGCAGAATCACGTGAACTGTCGCGCGAATGTTTGCCGGGGCTTTTGATGCCGATACGTTTCCAGGTTGACGGTGGTTGGTTCATAAGAGTCTTAGCGTTTTAGAGTGCAGATCTAGAGTGTGTCGAGAGAAAGAAGAAGGTATGGAGGTTCAAACAATAAAATAAATAAACAGTGTGATATAGTAATAGAGTGCAAGAAAGGAGAGTGAAGAAAAGAGAGATTGTTGCATAATTTTATTGATGGGTAGTCCCAGGAGATTATCATATCTTTTGGCGTAGAAGATAGGTCCACCATGGTGTGAGTCGTCATCCAGAGCGAGCGATGGGTTTATATTTGAAGGAGATGTTGTTGAAGAGTATGGGATTGTTCTGCTAGGTATGGGTAGGAATCGGAAGACAGAGCCGACAACCCACGGCAGTCGCGAGGGACCTGTTTCCAGGATATTTAAATTTCAGAAAACGATAGATAGAAAGGTATAATTATGGATTGGCGATTCGGAGTACGCCGAGACGATATTCTTAAAATGTGGTGGCGAGTGGGAAGGAACTGGGTTGTGTGTTTTGGAAGAGATGCTGCGTAACCCATCTCTCCATGCGAGTGAGTGAATATGGTGCGTAGATGTCGGAATAGTAGCAGCGACAGCAACATGAGTGTTGCGAGTATTTTGTAGACGTTGTTACTATTCTGTTTATGGGTGCTGGGTACTAGTTTCACCTACTATTAATTTTGACTGCATACATATTTATAGTAGGTGCAGTTCTAAATATTTTAGCTATCAGACGAGGGTGAATATGCATATTTATTGGTAAAATTAGATAAGTACACATTTCTGCCTGCTTTTGTGCTTTTCTTCTTTTTATTTTGGCTGTCCTCAATTATGGCACCTCTGGCCCAATACACTACCATACTCCACTTATTACCTGTCTGTCTATTTCTTCTCTGCCTCTGTTCCTGAACAATGGTACTGTAGCCAACACTATTACTTTTCTCCCTATTGTTTCCCCGCTGTCTGTATCCATTTGCCTCCCCATCTATTTGCCTTGCTAACTATGCCCTGCCACCTGGTAGCCATTTCTGACTGACTCATGATCCACACACTGGGCCCCATTAAAAATATTTCCTCGCAGAAAATAGCCTATAGCCAATATAAATTAACAATGTTCTCTGAAACATTGCAGGAGTTGTTCGAACGCCACTCCAACTTCCCCCTCGCTGCCTCCACCATCAACAAGTACATCAAGGCCAACCTCTCCGATCTCAAAACCAACACTCCCGCCCCTAATCACCTCTTTGCACGTTCTCCCCCTTGTGCCTCCGAGTCCGGCAACAATGCCTTCCTCAATAATGTGCCTCCTAGGATTAACAACAACAAACCCCTCGACCGCAACAGGTCTTCAGGCTTTGACTCTCTGCATAAACCATCCAAACTGACTGCACGTAATTCAGACATAAGTGGCAGTTCCAACACCGGAGTCAATATGATACCCATCCCTCTGCCGCTCGAAGACTACCGCAAGCAAGATAAAACGTACAACGACTCATACGCACCACAGACACGCAAGCCTGGAATGAGCAGCATGGAAGTGTAGAATAAGGGAAAGGGAGAATGGGCGATGGCCTCCACGACCGAGACTCTCAACAGCAACAATAGCCAAACCAAAACGATCACCGGCAACATCACCATCCGCAACATGCTGAACAAGCTTAGCCATCCTAGCGGTGAAAGCGGAATCTCATTCCAATAGGTCTCTATTCACCAGGTATTACAGAATCGATTGTCATAATTCCGTGTCTTCAAGGCAAGCACATCAGAGTTCAAGCACGGCAAAAAACCTGAATAGGCTACTTCTGAAACCGGCAAGGCAGTCCCTCCTACGTTCACGAGTATCGGATACATTGCTCCTGCGATCAGGGGAAATAACACTTGGGACAAGAAGGTAATGGTCCTTAAGGGAGCAATTAAGAAAAAACTAAGTGTACCCAAGATCAGAAATCCAGACGAAATATTGGTTTGGAAACCCGCAACCGAGCAAGTACCAATAATCTAGAATAGCTCAGGGGAAACTGAAGCTGTTGCGGACAGTGAGATAGGAAAGATGTCTGCGCGCAAACTGAGCAGCAAGGACTTAGGCTGGAGCAACAACTTCGTCAAAAATGGCAAAAGAATCTAGGAACAGCCTCCTCAAGAGGGCCAGGCGACCAATAGACCCGAAAAAACCTAGCAACAGGACAATACCGGCAATCTAGGCAAAGGTAAACGATATCCCCTCAAACCTGCATGGCAAGTCAGCACCAAACTACCCACTCTCTAAAATCTGGGCAAAGAGCGTACAGACCTTATACGCTCATTGGCGGTCACAGATAAACCGATATCCTTTACCACCAATTTTTCGATGAAATCGTCAACGATCCTTTCTCCTGACCGCAAAATGTATGTTTCTTAAGCATCTTTCCAAAAGAAGCAGAAAGGCTACCTGGTGTACGATCCCTAAACTTACAACTTCTACATGACCAAGAAAAGCAACAACCAGGTATTGATGGGAGGCAATAGGCTTTAAAGAGTCAAGAAACTATCAATGACGCGTCTGACGGCTCAGAATTATTGTGTAGTTGATGCAGAAACACTCTAACTCGTTCTCAGCAATCATGGCAGCTCTGAGGAGATAGAAATAGCCAGTGTCACAAAGGTTTTAACAGCACTGCTTACGGTGTTGGCTTGCGAGAAACATGGTATAGACATCAAGACCTATAGATTCAGAGTCAGCGACGAGGCAGCTTTGATGCCTGGTACATCAGCATAACTACAGAGTGGAGATGTTTTGACCATAGAACAACTCCTTTATGGATTGATGCTGCCCAGCGGCAATGATGCATCTGTCGCTCTGGCAGAGTGTATAGGAAAGATCATAATGAAAAACAAGAAGAAGAACAACTCCAAACAGACTCCCAGCAAGATGTTTGTCAAGCACATGAATATCCTGTATAGTGAACTCCTGCCAGATCAGTTCGTAACCAAGGGGAAAATGAGGTTCTTATCATCAGAGCCCGATGCTGCCGCTTCAGGTTCGTCCGAGGAGGAGGAATAGGCGACCCACTAATTCAGGAATCCTTCGGGGCTCAGTCTGAATCCCAACAAGACAACTCCTGAACAGATCACTCTCTTCTGCGCTGTGGCCTGTCGTAACGAAGTGCTCAAAAAAATAATTAGTACCAAGGAGTACTCAGTCGAGTTGAAGAATTAGAGGTATGGATTGGAGAGGAAGGTGTCCTGGAGAAACACCAACAAACTACTCTGGAGAGAAGGCGAGGGATGGTCCGGGATCAAGACCGGCACTACTGAGAACGCAGGTGGCTGTTTTGTGGGTAAGAAAGAGAACTACGTGGTGGGGGTGTTCGGGTGCTAAGGACTCAACCGAAGGTTCACGGAGGCCAGCTTTATAGTTGAGAATGTGAAGAAACTGTAAACCCACCCATGCTCAGAATGAGATTGTTTATGAGCGAGGTGAGTGCAATAACAACCCAAGGGAGATAATAAACATAATAAACAAACAAATAATGTCCTGCTAGAAACCAGACGAAGCCTCTGCTAATGAAGAAGTATTAGATGATAGAATAATATTTTATCCCGGAGAATAGGACAGTTAATTTCTAACAATCACTTTCCCTCGAAATCGAATGTGATTTATCATCAAAATATAATCCTAAGTGCCTAACCTCTTAATAGTCACATTATTTTTAACAATCCGGCACCCTCTTCTTTCATACAGTGTTTAATTTGTATAAATTGGTAAACCTAACCATCAAGGAAAAAGACACTCGACCTACACAACAGAGCCAGTCACACTAGAAATATGCAGCGCAGCTCTTCCACATCCAAGAAGCTCAGTTCCAACTCCAATCACCACCACATCGACAGACTCATTGAAAACAGGATCAGCGCTGCCAACCAGCCCAGGAATCCTCTCTCCCAAAATCATAATCAAGCACTAGTACACAAAATTGATCAGCTAAAAAAAGAGATCACCAAACAGTATGAGAACAGCCGACCCCACAGGGTGGCCAGTCACACCGACCGGAAGCCCAGTAATAACAGCAATAGCAACTTTCTGAACAGCAACAAGAATCTCATGAGCAGCATCAATAGTAGCAACCCTCATTATGAGCAGTACACGCCTTCCAGCGCAGTCATAGAGTCGAACCGGCTCAAGAGAGTGTTGTAAAGAGAGTAAGAGGAAAGATTCAAAGAGAAATATTATAATCTGAAAGAAAAGCACCTCAACGAGATGAAAGAGTATGTGGTGACAAATGACAAGTATGTGAGTCTCAAGTGTGCAGTGGATTCGTACTTTAAGAACCCTCTCGAATCACAACACGCAGTAAGGATCCGGGAACTCACGGGCTCAGAGTACGTAGAAGAACACCTAGAGTTTGTGGTGGAGCTCAACAAAGAGAATGAGTAGCTGAAAGGTCACATTGAGCGGATGCTGAAGATGTTCCAGATGCATGATTTCGAAGAAATGATCCAGGAAATGAACAACATCATCGAGAAAGCCAAAGAAAATCAGGAGAAAGACTATGAAGGACAGATCAATAGAATGGCTAAGGAAATCGAAAGGTACAAGGAATAGCTGGACAATGTATGTAGGATCGAAGAACAGTATCGGAATGAGTTGGAGAAGGCCAAGTCCCAAATTAGGGAAAGCAAGCTGATCATTAACGAGTACTAGTAGACCATCTACAAGCAGTAGGAATCCCTGCAGAGGCTGTAGACGAGTCTAATGAAAGCAAAGACAGAGTCAGAAGAGATGTGCAAGCAGAACTACGGCTATGAAAACCAAACTAATATACTGCGGTAGTAACTGAATAGGCTGTAGAACAACATGGCGGAGTTGATGAAAGAGACCCATTAGATGGATGATGTTGTGGACAGTTTGCGCAAGGAAAATTAAAGTCTGCAGGCTCAAAACAAAGAGTTAGAAAATGAAAGAGACGGAATTAGTTAACTCAGTCAAAAGCAGTTAGAGAAGTTGGGAGAGCTGCAGAAAAAGTATGAGTCAGTCCTGGAAGAGAACGAAAGGGATCGGATTGAACTCCAGTCACTACTAGAACAAAAGGAAAGGTTACTCCAGGGGCTGAAATAGCAGACCAAAAGCAATACCTAGTTCGGAACTCGGCTGATTGAGTTATTGCGAATGAACAAATACGATGGACGTGCCATCCTCGAGAGAGTTAAGGAACTGATGAACACATAGTTGCAATATAATGTCACAAGTCCGATCCTCAAGGAATTCTCGCAGAACATGGACCAGCTCATGAAGGAAAACAGCTCCATTAGACAACAGATTGAAAAGACCATCTCTGAGAGAGATTAGTATAAGTTTCTACTGAGTACTCTCAATAGATAGGTGGAGAACATCAAGAAGGAAGAAAGAGAGAAGGCGGTGAAGGCTATCGAGAAAGGAGAAGTAATGTTGGCTGAAGCTTCGAAAGAGATCAGAGGAGAAGTCGAGGTCCTGCGAGTACAATTAGAAAATAAGCATAGGGAGATAGAGTTCTACAAGGCAGAAAACAAAAATCTACTTTCTCAGAACGACAAACTATCGGAGGAGTGTAGACAGACGAGCTCATAAGTCAGCAAGCACAAGAACTAGTCGCTGAAGCTGAAGTCCGATGTGCAGGGCATGCTGCATTCCCTCAGAGAGATTGAGTAGCTCAACAAAATTACCGAGGACAGACTCAAAACGACTGAATAGAGTCTGTCTGTCTCAAAACAAGAACATGAACTAGCACTATAAGAAATTAGGAAGATGAAGGAGGTCAGCAAATCCCATTTAAGAGCCCTTTAAGAACGACTTGCTATAACCAAAGATCAGTTTAAGATATCCGAGGTAAACTTCGAGAGTATCTCACAAGAGCTGCATCAAACGAAGACCTAACACCAAACGCAGGCCTGGCGAATGAAGGCATAGTATGAAGAACGTATAAGCAAGCTACGGATAGAAAATGATCGATACCAGACCAAGCTGGATGAGCTGGCAAGACAAAAAAGCATGAAAGACAGCTAACTGAATGCAGTTACATAAGAACTACACTAAACTAGGCAGAGAGTCATTGAATACGAAGGATAAAAATAGAAATTCGGGATTAGGATCAAGGATATCATTCTGAATAAGGATATCGAGATAGAAGAGCAACGATCGTAGAACTAAGAGATCAGCCAGAGATTGGAGGAGATGTCGAATGTATTGGCTGAGCTGAGGAAATAGAACAAGTTCCTGAAGACCCAGAAAGAGGAGTTAAGCAGTAAGGTTGGCAGAGTGGAGGAAAGTGCTCAGTAAGAACGATAGAGATTGGAGGAGGAATTAGAAATACTTACACAAAGGATACCCCTGCTGCAGGCTCGACTACATGAGACAACCCAGCATTTGAGTTCTGCCAAAGCTAACCAAGAGATTCTTGAACAGCGCCTCCAAGAAGTAGCTGCAGAGCTGTAGGAGAAACGTGTAGCTTTAGACAGATCGAACTACGAATTTGCTGTTTTATCTGATAAATATAAGCAGTGCAGTCTGAATTAAAACAGCAAACTCAAATAAGCCAGCAGCACCATCGAACAGAGGACCAAGACTCTCAAAAAATAAAACGACAGCCTTAATAAGGCTATAACCGAGACAAAGAAGGTTGTCGAGAATCTAGAGCTGAGGCTTGGCACTGAACAACGCAAGAATGAGTAACTCGAAGACAGGTTGAGCAGGATATCTTCTCGGCAAGAAGTAGAATAAACTATCGGCAACGAATAAGCACTCGTGAAGCTGATGGAATAGAAGCACAAGGTTTTAACCGAACGAGACGAGGCATTGGGATAAGTACAAAAGTTGACATAGCGATTGGTCGAGCGCGAAGCCCATCAGCGAAAAATCATCGCATCCCTCGAAAAGAGGGTAGGGGAGTTGGAAGAAGAAAATGTGAGCCTGCAAAACGAGATTCAACGAATAGATAGAGAGTCTACGGGAATGAGAGATCTCCATGCAGAACAGACTACTCACATGGAGGCATCAATAGCCAAGTACAGGGAAGAAGTAGAGGAAATTACTAGACAACTCTGTCAAGCCGAAGCCTACGCCAGCTAACTAAAAGAGAAGGAAGAGGAAAGTTCGAAGAGACTGGAACGTCAGGACGAACTCGTCGCAAACCTCAAAACACAACTAGAACAGGCCAACAAAACCCCTTCTTTTATGAACTCGCCTGAGAAAAGATAGTCAACACACTCTCTATCGGCAGTAGAGTTTGATGCATAAATCCTCAGGGTAAAGACTATTCTCTAGTACCTGATCGATGAAGAGGATTCACTGCCTTAAATTCCATATGTCAATGATATCGCTCCCTATTACCGCAAACTCAAATACAAGCTTACTCGCCCTCCGCTCTAGATCTCTATCGTTGAGGCTCACAGGGAGCCCCTTACTAGCGAGCCAAGTCCCACTCCCAGCATCGTCAAAGAATTCAGTTTTGATAAGGCTACCAGAGGACTGCTCTCAAACAGCCACAAGAAAGACGACGAGATCTACCGAATAGAGCTATAGCGTCTGAAGAGTCAAAACGAATAACTAAAGCGATAACTGCTGGAGAACGAATAGACCGAAAAAAGCCTATTGTAACAACTCGAGGAGCAGAAGGAAGAAATACGTAGACTACAGCAGCGTAACACTTCCTTAGAGAACAACCAGAATATGGTGACTCTGCGTGCCATGTTTTCGAAGCTGTACGATGCCCTGTTCAACGAGTAAGCTTAATTATTTTAACATGATCTAACTTGGTTTACTGGAAATTATAGAAAATTGCAAGATCTGGAAGACTGCAGCAGGGTGATTCTGAAGGTATTGGACTTCGCATCGGAGGAGCGGGAGGACATCCTGGCACACTTCGCGAAGAAAAAGAAGAAGAAAGGGTTGTTCGGGTTCTTCAACTGACTCACTGCCAGCCCCAATCTATGCTAACCAATCTACAATGTTCCATATTTATTAATACTCAGCATTTTCTGCCTCGACACTCATTTAAGTTTTCTTATTTTATTTTCTCTTCTATTCTCAAGTACAACCTACGAAAGACCCACCCCTAACAAAAATCCAAAAGAGAAAGAGAGAGAACCGCTGCTTGGAAAACGAACAGATGTATATAACATTCAGTAGAAATCTATATTGCTTAGGTAGCTAGATACATAATTTTACTAGAAGCACGCAAGCCTACCTTTATTTTTTTTCTCCCTTTCACTCCCAATAAAGTTTATAGTTCTTCCTAATCGACTCCTAAAAAAGGAAACACATAAAAATAGATAATTCCCCTTAGATGATTGAAGCTTTCCTTAAACGCAGGAACACCTGCCAGACACACACCTAGGTCTCTGCTCCTTTTCCTGACTCTGCTTCCCATGATATCGACATCCTGTAGCACACTCGCAACAAGCTCCAGCAAATAGTCCAAACACTCATCCAATAAAAGACTGACTACGAGAATACCATGAAGGCACGCTTCTAGCAAATGGAATCCTAGTACAAGTAACAGTTAGAAGAGCAATGTGAGGGTATCGAACAGCTAAGAGTTACTGTGCAGACTCTGCAGACTGGTCTCAATTCCATCGAATAGTCCTACCAATAAAAGCTGCAGGCCAAAAACTAAGAGATCAACATGCTCAAAGGCATCCTCAGGAAGAAATACCTCAAAGAGATCAGCATGGAGGCGCAGCTCAGGAAGAGCGAACAGGCCCTCAAACAATATACTGATATGGCAGCAGCCTCTTCTAATAACTTCCCGAGAAACATGTACAGCCAGAATGCAGGCAGCTAGCAGTACCTGCTCAAAAACAAGAGCCAACAGCTGTCCATCCACGACCTGAAAGAATGCCAGGAAGAAGTAATCGGCAACATAATGGGGCAATGGAAGAACCTCAAAAGTTGCATCACAGAAACGTATGAACAGTGCAGAACGCATGAGTATAAGTATATGAGTGCCGCTTCAAGGCAGCCCCGAATCAGTATCCATCCTGCGGATCACTCCAACAACCTGAATTCGGAAATTGAGAAGGACACTGTTTCCCAGAGCACTAACGTGAATAACAACCATGTGGAAGACTACATTTCGATGTCCATGGAAAGTCACTGCAAGGAAGCACCCCGGTTCAAGGGTAGACTCAACACCGAGGCCAAGATGCTGACGATGCGTAAGGGAGATCCCCTCAGGGCCAGCAGCCCTTTACTGGACTTTAACTTACTCGAGGGAGAAAAGATGAATTTTTCTGTGAACAACAACTCAGGCATAGCGCCAAGGGGTTCTAAACGGATAGAATAAACTAAGAGGGTACGCAGCAGGGTGATCTGACAGAAACCCGACACTTCCATTTTGAATTTGTAGCTTCCTAGAAACAGTGTGCTCTACTCTCCTCTTGACGACGTAGCCTGAATAAACGATGATATTAACCCTTATACTCCTATATAATTAAAGTTATTTTCTATTAAAATTTATCGAGGAATTTACTAGAATAATTGGTTAGTCGATTGTCATGTACATAAAATATCTAGCTATCACCTTCACATTTCTTCCTCTTCGATCAGAGCCTTCGGATCGGTACCCTGCACCTGCTCGTATCCGCTGAACTTTATGTCTGCGTCGAAACCCATCGCCCGTAGATTCTTTACCCATCCTCGGATCCCCGATGCTGGCACCTTCGCTGTTACCTTTCTTTCTTCTCGCTCCTCCACTCTCCCTCTCTTCCTGATAATATCCTTGATAGCATGCTCGATCATCTTCTCTTCCCCGATCAGCTCCACATCTACAACAGGTTCCAGAAGCACACTGTTCTTCGCCAGACAATCCTTCACTACTTTTGAAGCTGTCTGACTCACGATACTCTTATTGATCTTGCCCAAATCGTACTTGCCATCCACGATGTGGACTTCTAAAGAGATAGAAGGGTAGCTGTATCTTCCCGAAAGCAGAGCCAGCTTAATGGACTGCACTAGATCGTAGAGCAGTTCAAAGGAAAGAGTGTTGATGTGGTACTAGGGTGCCCCAGTTTCCTACTCCTCTCCCTCCTCTCCACTTGCCTCCTCATCGTCATCATATTCTTAATCGTTTTCAATGGGAGCGACTTTAATTGGATTTTTGATGTTCTTCAGCGAACCAGCTGGCTGTTTGCGTGGATCAACTGCCTCTATGCTTCCGTCATCATCGTCATCGCCTCGCCTTTTATTTTTCTTGGCTTGTTTCTTCCTGAAAATGTACTCTTCCCACAACGAGTCAAACTCTGCTGTTTTCTTGAAGCTAAAGACTACATCATTCGTGGGAATGTAAGATTCAGTTTCGCTCCTGACTGGGATGAACTAGACTTCGATCTCTAACCAGTATTCCTGATTCTGGATGACTTTGCTGAACCGTAACTTCTCACTAATCTTTTCGGGCAGCGATTCCCGATACCCTATACGTAGTCTACCCATGCTCACTTTAATTCCGCTTTCCATCAATCGATCCTTCACAATATCCAAGTGCAATTCTCCCAAACCACTGACTACTAGTTGACCTGTATCGGCATCCGCAGTGAAACTAAGAGAGTTGTCTTAGCTGGTGATAACTTTGAGTTCTTGTTCTAAGGCTGGCTGATCCTTGACAGACGCCACTTCGAAAGGTGCCATAAATATAGGGGCAGGCAATTGGAGCTCTTCAAGCACAAATCTCTCGTCTTGGACATCAATCAGAGTGTCTCCTGCAGTTGTATTTCTCAGACCGGAAATGGCTACGATATCGCCTGCACTGACCGAATTTACCAGTACATACTGATCAGCTCGCACTCGATACAGAAATTGGACTTAAAAGCAAAAAATAGTTTAAGAAGTATTGGTGTGAGTGTACTTTTTTCGACAACGTTCTTGGTGGAGTTGAGCAGTCCTAGTGTCTTACTCAGCACACCTGAGTACACTCTCACATAGGTCAGATGTCCTTTTTCCTTGTCATGGATGATCTTGGGGTTCAGAGGGGGTTGGGGGTTGGGGTTGGGGTTGGGGTTGGGGTTGGGGTTGGGGTTGGGGTTGGGGTTGGGGTTGGGGTTGGGGTTGGG
>JAKZAN010000103.1:0-16875 GCA_023053545.1 Lepidurus packardi
TAATTCATTATGGACTGAATTATTTCCTTACGGAATGAATTAATTCTTTAGGATTGATTGAATTCCTTTCTTACTGAATTAATTCCTTACGGACTGAATTAATTCCTTACGGACTGAATTATTTCCTTACGGACTGAATTAATTCTTTAGGATTGATTGAATTCCTTTCTTACTGAATTAATTCCTTACGGACTGAATTAATTCCTTAATTAATTCCTTACGGACTGAATTAATTTCATACGGACTGAATTAATTCATTACGGATTTAATTAATCGATTACGGACTGAATTATTTCCTTACGTACTGAACTTATTCCTTACGGACTTAATTAATTCCTTAGGGACTTATTTAATTCCTTACGTACTTAAATAATTCCTTACGGACTTAATTAATTCCTTACGTACTTAATTAATTCTTCACGGTCTGAATTAATTCCGTACGGATTTAATTAATTCCTTACGGACTGAATTAATTCCTTACGGACTGAATTAATTCATTATGGACTGAATTATTTCCTTACGGAATGAATTAATTCTTTAGGATTGATTGAATTCCTTTCTTACTGAATTAATTCCTTACGGACTGAATTAATTCCTTACGGACTGAATTATTTCCTTACGGACTGAATTAATTCTTTAGGATTGATTGAATTCCTTTCTTACTGAATTAATTTCTTACGGACTGAATTAATTCCTTACGGACTGAATTAATTCCTTACGGACTGAATTAATTCCTTACGGACTGAATTAAATCCTTACGGACTGAATTAATTCCTTACGGACTGAATTAATTCCTTAATTAATTCTTTACGGACTGAATTAATTTCTTACGGACTGAATTAATTCATTACGGATTTAATTAATCGATTACGGACTGAATTAATTTCCTTACGTACTGAACTTATTCCTTACGGACTGAATTAATTCCTTACGGACTGAATTAATTCCTTACGGACTGAATTAATTCCTTACGGACTGAATTAATTCCTTACTGACTGAATTAATTCCTTACGGACTGAATTAATTCCTTACGGACTGAATTAATTCTTTACGGAGTGAATTAATTCCTTACGGACTTAATTTATTCCTTACGTACTTAATTAATTCTTCACGGTCTGAATTAATTCCGTACGGATTTAATTAATTCCTTACGGACTGAATTAATTCCTTACGGACTGAATTAATTCATTATGGACTGAATTATTTCCTTACGGAATGAATTAATTCTTTAGGATTGATTGAATTCCTTTCTTACTGAATTAATTCCTTACCGACTGAATTAATTCCTTACGGACTGAATTATTTCCTTACGGACTGAATTAATTCTTTAGGATTGATTGAATTCCTTTCTTACTGAATTAATTCCTTACGGACTGAATTAATTCCTTACGTACTTAATTAATCCTTCACGGTCTGAATTAATTCCGTACGGATTTAATTAATTCCTTACGGACTGAATTAATTCCTTACGGACTGAATTAATTCATTATGGACTGAATTATTTCCTTACGGAATGAATTAATTCTTTAGGATTGATTGAATTCCTTTCTTACTGAATTAATTCCTTACGGACTGAATTAATTCCTTACGGGACTGAATTATTTCCTTACGGACTGAATTAATTCTTTAGGATTGATTGAATTCCTTTCTTACTGAATTAATTTCTTACGGACTGAATTAATTCCTTACGGACTGAATTAATTCCTTACGGACTGAATTAATTCCTTACGGACTGAATTAAATCCTTACGGACTGAATTAATTCCTTACGGACTGAATTAATTCCTTAATTAATTCTTTACGGACTGAATTAATTTCTTACGGACTGAATTAATTCATTACGGATTTAATTAATCGATTACGGACTGAAATATTTCCTTACGTACTGAACTTATTCCTTACGGACTTAATTAATTCCTTACGGACTTAATTAATTCCTTACGTACTTAAATAATTCCTTACGGCCTGAATTAATTCCGTACGGATTTTATTAATTCCTTACGGACTGAATTAATTCCGTACGGATTTTATTAATTCCTTACGGACTGAATTAATTCCTTACGGACTTAATTAATTCCTTATGGACTTAATTAATTCCTTACGGACTTAATGAATTCATTACGGACTGAATTAATTCTTTACGGACTTAATTAATTCCTTACGTACTTAATTAATTCTTTACGGTCTGAAATAATTCCGTACGGATTTAATTAATCGATTACGTACTGAATTATTTCCTTACGTACTGAACTTATTCCTTACGGACTTAATTAATTCCTTACGGACTGAATTAATTCATTATGGACTTAATTAATTCCGTAAGGAATGAATGAATTAATTACGGACTGAAATAATTCCTTACGGACTGAATTAATTCCTTACGGACTGAATTAATTCCTTACGGACTGAACTTATTCCTTACGGACTGAATTAAGTCCTTAGGGACTGAATTAATTCCTTACGGACTGAATTAATACGTTGCGGACTGAATTAATTCCTTACGGACAGAATTAATTCCTTACGGACTGAATTAATTCCTTACGGACTTAATTAATTCCTTACGGACTGAATTAATTCTTTAGGATTGATTGAATTCCTTTCTTACTGAATTAATTTCATACGGACTGAATTAACTCATTACGGACTTAATTAATCCATTACGGACTGAATTAATTCTTTATGATTGATTGAATTCCTTACTTGCTGAATCAATTAGTTACGGAGTGAATTAATTCCTTACGGATTGGATTAACTACTTAGGGACTGAATTAATTCCGTATGGACTTAAGTGACTCATTACGGACTTAATTAATTCCTTACGGACTGAATTTATTCCTTACGGACTGAATCAATTTCTTACGGACTTAATTAATTCCTTTCGACCTGATTTAATTCCTTACAGACTGAATTAATTCCCTACGGCCTGATTTAATTCCTTAAAGACTGAATTAATTTTTTATACACTGAATTAATTCCTTACGAACTTAATTAATTCCTTACGGACTTAATTAATTCCTTACGGACTTAATTAATTCCTTACGGACTGATATAAATTCCTTACGGACTAAATTAATTCTTTACGAACTGAATTAATTCCTTACGGACTTAATTAATTCCTTACGGACTGAATTAATTCCTTATGGACTTAATTGATTCATTACGGACTTAATTAATTCCTTACGGACTTAATTAATTCCTTTCGGACTTAATTAATTCCTTACGGACTGAATTAATTCTTTAGGATTGATTGAATTCCTTTCTTATTGAATTAATTCCTTACGGACTGAATTAATTCCTTACGGACTGAATTAATTCCTTACGGACTGAATTAATACCTTACGGACTGAATTAAATCCTTACGGACAGAATTAATTCCTTACGGACTGCATTAATTCCTTACGGACTGAATTAATTACTTACGGACTGAATTAATTCCTTACGGACTGAATTAATACCTTACGGACTGAATTAAATCCTTACGGACAGAATTAATTCCTTACGGACTGCATTAATTCCTTACGGACTGCATTATTTCCTTACGGACTGCATTAATTCCTTACGGACTTAATTAATTCCTTACGGACTGAATTAATTCCTTACGGACTGAATTAATACCTTTCGGACTGAATTAAATCCTTACGGACAGAATTAATTCCTTACGGACTGAATTAATTCCTTACGGACTGAATTAATTCCTTACGGACTGAATTAATTCCTTACGGACTGAATTAATTCCTTAATTAATTCCTTACGGACTGAATTAATTTCATACGGACTGAATTAATTCATTACGGATTTAATTAATCGATTACGGACTGAATTATTTCCTTACGTACTGAACTTATTCCTTACGGACTTAATTAATTCCTTACGGACTTATTTAATTCCTTACGTACTTAAATAATTCCTTACGGACTTAATTAATTCCTTACGTACTTAATTAATTCTTCACGGTCTGAATTAATTCCGTACGGATTTAATTAATTCCTTACGGACTGAATTAATTCCTTACGGACTGAATTAATTCATTATGGACTGAATTATTTCCTTACGGAATGAATTAATTCTTTAGGATTGATTGAATTCCTTTCTTACTGAATTAATTCCTTACGGACTGAATTAATTCCTTACGGACTGAATTATTTCCTTACGGACTGAATTAATTCTTTAGGATTGATTGAATTCCTTTCTTACTGAATTAATTTCTTACGGACTGAATTAATTCCTTACGGACTGAATTAATTCCTTACGGACTGAATTAATTCCTTACGGACTGAATTAAATCCTTACGGACTGAATTAATTCCTTACGGACTGAATTAATTCCTTAATTAATTCTTTACGGACTGAATTAATTTCTTACGGACTGAATTAATTCATTACGGATTTAATTAATCGATTACGGACTGAAATATTTCCTTACGTACTGAACTTATTCCTTACGGACTTAATTAATTCCTTACGGACTTAATTAATTCCTTACGTACTTAAATAATTCCTTACGGCCTGAATTAATTCCGTACGGATTTTATTAATTCCTTACGGACTGAATTAATTCCGTACGGATTTTATTAATTCCTTACGGACTGAATTAATTCCTTACGGACTTAATTAATTCCTTATGGACTTAATTAATTCCTTACGGACTTAATGAATTCATTACGGACTGAATTAATTCTTTACGGACTTAATTAATTCCTTACGTACTTAATTAATTCTTTACGGTCTGAAATAATTCCGTACGGATTTAATTAATCGATTACGTACTGAATTATTTCCTTACGTACTGAACTTATTCCTTACGGACTTAATTAATTCCTTACGGACTGAATTAATTCATTATGGACTTAATTAATTCCGTAAGGAATGAATGAATTAATTACGGACTGAAATAATTCCTTACGGACTGAATTAATTCCTTACGGACTGAATTAATTCCTTACGGACTGAACTTATTCCTTACGGACTGAATTAAGTCCTTAGGGACTGAATTAATTCCTTACGGACTGAATTAATACGTTGCGGACTGAATTAATTCCTTACGGACAGAATTAATTCCTTACGGACTGAATTAATTCCTTACGGACTTAATTAATTCCTTACGGACTGAATTAATTCTTTAGGATTGATTGAATTCCTTTCTTACTGAATTAATTTCATACGGACTGAATTAACTCATTACGGACTTAATTAATCCATTACGGACTGAATTAATTCTTTATGATTGATTGAATTCCTTACTTGCTGAATCAATTAGTTACGGACTGAATTAATTCCTTACGGATTGGATTAACTACTTAGGGACTGAATTAATTCCGTATGGACTTAAGTGACTCATTACGGACTTAATTAATTCCTTACGGACTGAATTTATTCCTTACGGACTGAATCAATTTCTTACGGACTTAATTAATTCCTTTCGACCTGATTTAATTCCTTACAGACTGAATTAATTCCCTACGGCCTGATTTAATTCCTTAAAGACTGAATTAATTTTTTATACACTGAATTAATTCCTTACGAACTTAATTAATTCCTTACGGACTTAATTAATTCCTTACGGACTTAATTAATTCCTTACGGACTAAATTAATTCTTTACGAACTGAATTAATTCCTTACGGACTTAATTAATTCCTTACGGACTGAATTAATTCCTTATGGACTTAATTGATTCATTACGGACTTAATTAATTCCTTACGGACTTAATTAATTCCTTTCGGACTTAATTAATTCCTTACGGACTGAATTAATTCTTTAGGATTGATTGAATTCCTTTCTTATTGAATTAATTCCTTACGGACTGAATTAATTCCTTACGGACTGAATTAATTCCTTACGGACTGAATTAATACCTTACGGACTGAATTAAATCCTTACGGACAGAATTAATTCCTTACGGACTGCATTAATTCCTTACGGACTGAATTAATTACTTACGGACTGAATTAATTCCTTACGGACTGAATTAATACCTTACGGACTGAATTAAATCCTTACGGACAGAATTAATTCCTTACGGACTGCATTAATTCCTTACGGACTGCATTATTTCCTTACGGACTGCATTAATTCCTTACGGACTTAATTAATTCCTTACGGACTGAATTAATTCCTTACGGACTGAATTAATACCTTTCGGACTGAATTAAATCCTTACGGACAGAATTAATTCCTTACGGACTGAATTAATTCCTTACGGACTGAATTAATTCCTTACGGACTGAATTAATTCCTTACGGACTGAATTAATTCCTTAATTAATTCCTTACGGAATGAATTAATTTCAAACGGACTGAATTAATTAATTACGGATTTAATTAATCGATTACGGACTGAATTAATTCCTTACGTACTGAACTTATTCCTTACGGACTGAATTAATTCCTTACGGACTGAATTAATTCCTTACGGACTGAATTAATTCCTTACGGACTGAATTAATTCCTTACTGACTGAATTAATTCCTTACTGACTGAATTAATTCCTTACGGACTGAATTAATTCCTTACGGACTGAATTAATACCTTACGGACTGAATTAAATCCTTACGGACAGAATTAATTCCTTACGGACTGCATTAATTCCTTACGGACTGCATTATTTCCTTACGGACTGCATTAATTCCTTACGGACTTAATTAATTCCTTACGGACTGAATTAATTCCTTACGGACTGAATTAATACCTTTCGGACTGAATTAAATCCTTACGGACAGAATTAATTCCTTACGGACTGAATTAATTCCTTACGGACTGAATTAATTCCTTACGGACTGAATTAATTCCTTACGGACTGAATTAATTCCTTAATTAATTCCTTACGGACTGAATTAATTTCATACGGACTGAATTAATTCATTACGGATTTAATTAATCGATTACGGACTGAATTATTTCCTTACGTACTGAACTTATTCCTTACGGACTTAATTAATTCCTTACGGACTTATTTAATTCCTTACGTACTTAAATAATTCCTTACGGACTTAATTAATTCCTTACGTACTTAATTAATTCTTCACGGTCTGAATTAATTCCGTACGGATTTAATTAATTCCTTACGGACTGAATTAATTCCTTACGGACTGAATTAATTCATTATGGACTGAATTATTTCCTAACGGAATGAATTAATTCTTTAGGATTGATTGAATTCCTTTCTTACTGAATTAATTCCTTACGGACTGAATTAATTCCTTACGGACTGAATTATTTCCTTACGGACTGAATTAATTCTTTAGGATTGATTGAATTCCTTTCTTACTGAATTAATTTCTTACGGACTGAATTAATTCCTTACGGACTGAATTAATTCCTTACGGACTGAATTAATTCCTTACGGACTGAATTAAATCCTTACGGACTGAATTAATTCCTTACGGACTGAATTAATTCCTTAATTAATTCTTTACGGACTGAATTAATTTCTTACGGACTGAATTAATTCATTACGGATTTAATTAATCGATTACGGACTGAAATATTTCCTTACGTACTGAACTTATTCCTTACGGACTTAATTAATTCCTTACGGACTTAATTAATTCCTTACGTACTTAAATAATTCCTTACGGCCTGAATTAATTCCGTACGGATTTTATTAATTCCTTACGGACTGAATTAATTCCGTACGGATTTTATTAATTCCTTACGGACTGAATTAATTCCTTACGGACTTAATTAATTCCTTATGGACTTAATTAATTCCTTACGGACTTAATGAATTCATTACGGACTGAATTAATTCTTTACGGACTTAATTAATTCCTTACGTACTTAATTAATTCTTTACGGTCTGAAATAATTCCGTACGGATTTAATTAATCGATTACGTACTGAATTATTTCCTTACGTACTGAACTTATTCCTTACGGACTTAATTAATTCCTTACGGACTGAATTAATTCATTATGGACTTAATTAATTCCGTAAGGAATGAATGAATTAATTACGGACTGAAATAATTCCTTACGGACTGAATTAATTCCTTACGGACTGAATTAATTCCTTACGGACTGAACTTATTCCTTACGGACTGAATTAAGTCCTTAGGGACTGAATTAATTCCTTACGGACTGAATTAATACGTTGCGGACTGAATTAATTCCTTACGGACAGAATTAATTCCTTACGGACTGAATTAATTCCTTACGGACTTAATTAATTCCTTACGGACTGAATTAATTCTTTAGGATTGATTGAATTCCTTTCTTACTGAATTAATTTCATACGGACTGAATTAACTCATTACGGACTTAATTAATCCATTACGGACTGAATTAATTCTTTATGATTGATTGAATTCCTTACTTGCTGAATCAATTAGTTACGGACTGAATTAATTCCTTACGGATTGGATTAACTACTTAGGGACTGAATTAATTCCGTATGGACTTAAGTGACTCATTACGGACTTAATTAATTCCTTACGGACTGAATTTATTCCTTACGGACTGAATCAATTTCTTACGGACTTAATTAATTCCTTTCGACCTGATTTAATTCCTTACAGACTGAATTAATTCCCTACGGCCTGATTTAATTCCTTAAAGACTGAATTAATTTTTTATACACTGAATTAATTCCTTACGAACTTAATTAATTCCTTACGGACTTAATTAATTCCTTACGGACTTAATTAATTCCTTACGGACTAAATTAATTCTTTACGAACTGAATTAATTCCTTACGGACTTAATTAATTCCTTACGGACTGAATTAATTCCTTATGGACTTAATTGATTCATTACGGACTTAATTAATTCCTTACGGACTTAATTAATTCCTTTCGGACTTAATTAATTCCTTACGGACTGAATTAATTCTTTAGGATTGATTGAATTCCTTTCTTATTGAATTAATTCCTTACGGACTGAATTAATTCCTTACGGACTGAATTAATTCCTTACGGACTGAATTAATACCTTACGGACTGAATTAAATCCTTACGGACAGAATTAATTCCTTACGGACTGCATTAATTCCTTACGGACTGAATTAATTACTTACGGACTGAATTAATTCCTTACGGACTGAATTAATACCTTACGGACTGAATTAAATCCTTACGGACAGAATTAATTCCTTACGGACTGCATTAATTCCTTACGGACTGCATTATTTCCTTACGGACTGCATTAATTCCTTACGGACTTAATTAATTCCTTACGGACTGAATTAATTCCTTACGGACTGAATTAATACCTTTCGGACTGAATTAAATCCTTACGGACAGAATTAATTCCTTACGGACTGAATTAATTCCTTACGGACTGAATTAATTCCTTACGGACTGAATTAATTCCTTACGGACTGAATTAATTCCTTAATTAATTCCTTACGGAATGAATTAATTTCAAACGGACTGAATTAATTAATTACGGATTTAATTAATCGATTACGGACTGAATTAATTCCTTACGTACTGAACTTATTCCTTACGGACTGAATTAATTCCTTACGGACTGAATTAATTCCTTACGGACTGAATTAATTCCTTACGGACTGAATTAATTCCTTACTGACTGAATTAATTCCTTACTGACTGAATTAATTCCTTACGGACTGAATTAATTCCTTACGGACTGAATTAATTCCTTACGGACTGAATTAATTCCTTACGGACTTAATTAATTCCTTACGTACTTAATTAATTCTTCTCGGTCTGAATTAATTCCGTACGGATTTAATTAATTCCTTACGGACTGAATTAATTCCTTACGGACTGAATTAATTCATTATGGACTGAATCATTTCCTTACGGAATGAATTAATTCTTTAGGATTGATTGAATTCCTTTCTTACTGAATTAATTCCTTACGGACTGAATTAATTCCTTACGGACTGAATTATTTCCTTACGGACTGAATTAATTCTTTAGGATTGATTGAATTCCTTTCTTACTGAATTAATTCCTTACGGACTGAATTAATTCCTTACGGACTGAATTAATTCCTTACGGACTGAATTAATTCCTTACGGACTGAATTAAATCCTTACGGACTGAATTAATTCTTTACGGACTGAATTAATTCCTTAATTAATTCCTTACGGACTGAATTAATTTCATACGGACTGAATTAATTCATTACGGATTTAATTAATCGATTACGGACTGAACTATTTCCTTACGTACTGAACTTATTCCTTACGGACTTAATTAATTCCTTACGGACTTAATTAATTCCTTACGTACTTAAATAATTCCTTACGGCCTGAATTAATTCCGTACGGATTTTATTAATTCCTTACGGACTGAATTAATTCCGTACGGATTTTATTAATTCCTTACGGACTGAATTAATTCATTACGGACTTAATTAATTCATTTCGGACTGAATTAATACCTTACGGACTGAATGAAATCCTTACGGACTGAATTAATTCCTTATGGACTTAATTAATTAATTACGGACTTAATGATTTCATTACGGACTGAATTAATTCCTTACGGACTTAATTAATTCCTTACGTACTTAATTAATTCTTTACGGTCTGAAATAATTCCGTACGGATTTAATTAATTCCTTACGGACTGAATTAATTCCTTACGGACTGAATTATTTCATTATGGACTTAATTAATTCCGTAAGGAATGAATGAATTAATTACGGACTGAAATAATTCCTTACGGACTGAATTAATTCCTTACGGATTGAATCAATTCCTTACGGACTGAATTAACTCATTACGGACTTAATTAATCCATTACGGACTGAATTAATTCTTTATGATTGATTGAATTCCTTACTTGCTGAATTAATTAGTTACGGACTGAATTAATTCCTTACGGATTGGATTAACTACTTAGGGACTGAATTAATTCCGTATGGACTTAAGTGACTCATTACGGACTTAATTAATTCCTTACGGACTGAATTAATTCCTTACGGACTGAATCAATTTCTTACGGACTTAATTAATTCCTTTCGGCCTGATTTAATTCCTTACAGACTGAATTAATTCCCTACGGCCTGATTTAATTCCTTACAGACTGAATTAATTCTTTATACACTGAATTAATTCCTTACGAACTTAATTAATTCCTTACGGACTTAATTAATTCCTTACGGACTGATATAAATTCCTTACGGACTAAATTAATTCTTTACGAACTGAATTAATTCCTTACGGACTTAATTAATTCCTTACGGACTGAATTAATTCCTTATGGACTTAATTGATTCATTACGGACTTAATTAATTTCTTTCGGACTTAATTAATTCATTACGGACTTTATTAATTCATTACGGACTTAATTAATTCATCACGGACTTAATTAACTCATTACGGACTTAATTAATTCCTTACGGACTGAATTAATTTCATACGGACTGAATTTATTCATTACGGACTTAATTAATCCATTACGGACTGAATTAATTCTTTAGGATTGATTGAATTCCTTTCTTATTGAATTAATTCCTTACGGACTGAATTAATTACTTACGGACTGAATTAATTCCTTACGGACTGAATTAATACCTTACGGACTGAATTAAATCCTTACGGACAGAATTAATTCCTTACGGACTGCATTAATTCCTTACGGACTGCATTATTTCCTTACGGACTGCATTAATTCCTTACGGACTTAATTAATTCCTTACGGACTGAATTAATTCCTTACGGACTGAATTAATACCTTTCGGACTGAATTAAATCCTTACGGACAGAATTAATTCCTTACGGACTGAATTAATTCCTTACGGACTGAATTAATTCCTTACGGACTGAATTAATTCTTTACGGACTGAATTAATTCCTTAATTAATTCCTTACGGAATGAATTAATTTCATACGGACTGAATTAATTAATTACGGATTTAATTAATCGATTACGGACTGAATTAATTCCTTACGTACTGAACTTATTCCTTACGGACTGAATTAATTCCTTACGGACTGAATTAATTCCTTACGGACTGAATTAATTCCTTACGGACTGAATTAATTCCTTACTGACTGAATTAATTCCTTACGGACTGAATTAATTCCTTACGGACTGAATTAATTCCTTACGGAGTGAATTAATTCCTTACGGACTTAATTTATTCCTTACGTACTTAATTAATTCTTCACGGTCTGAATTAATTCCGTACGGATTTAATTAATTCCTTACGGACTGAATTAATTCCTTACGGACTGAATTAATTCATTATGGACTGAATTATTTCCTTACGGAATGAATTAATTCTTTAGGATTGATTGAATTCCTTTCTTACTGAATTAATTCCTTACGGACTGAATTAATTCCTTACGGACTGAATTATTTCCTTACGGACTGAATTAATTCTTTAGGATTGATTGAATTCCTTTCTTACTGAATTAATTCCTTACGGACTGAATTAATTCCTTACGGACTGAATTAATTCCTTACGGACTGAATTAAATCCTTACGGAATGAATTAATTCCTTACGGACTGAATTAATACGTTACGGACTGAATTAATTCCTTACGGACAGAATTAATTCCTTACGGACTGAATTAATTCCTTACGGACTTAATTAATTCCTTACGGACTGAATTAATTCTTTAGGATTGATTGAATTCCTTTCTTACTGAATTAATTTCATACGGACTGAATTAACTCATTACGGACTTAATTAATCCATTACGGACTGAATTAATTCTTCATGATTGATTGAATTCCTTACTTGCTGAATTAATTAGTTACGGACTGAATTAATTCCTTACGGATTGGATTAACTACTTAGGGACTGAATTAATTCCGTATGGACTTAAGTGACTCATTACGGACTTAATTAATTCCTTACGGACTGAATTAATTCCTTACGGACTGAATCAATTTCTTACGGACTTAATTATTTCCTTTCGACCTGATTTAATTCCTTACAGACTGAATTAATTCCCTACGGCCTGATTTAATTCCTTACAGACTGAATTAATTTTTTATACACTGAAATAATTCCTTACGAACTTAATTAATTCCTTACGGACTTAATTAATTCCTTACGGACTGATATAAATTCCTTACGGACTAAATTAATTCTTTACGAACTGAATTATTTTCTTACGCACTTAATTAATTCCTTACGGACTGAATTAATTCCTTATGGACTTAATTGATTCATTACGGACTTAATTAATTCCTTACGGACTTAATTATTTCCTTTCGGACTTAATTAATTCCTTACGGACTGAATTAATTCTTTAGGATTGATTGAATTCCTTTCTTATTGAATTAATTCCTTACGGACTGAATTAATTCCTTACGGACTGAATTAAATCCTTACGGACAGAATTAATTCCTTACGGACTGCATTAATTCCTTACGGACTGCATTAATTCCTTACGGACTGCATTAATTCCTTACGGACTTAATTAATTCCTTACGGACTGAATTATTTCCTTACGGACTGAATTAATTCATTATGGACTGAATTATTTCCTTACGGAATGAATTAATTCTTTAGGATTGATTGAATTCCTTTCTTACTGAATTAATTCCTTACTGACTGAATTAATTCCTTACGGACTGAATTAATTCCTTACGGACTGAATTAATTCCTTACGGACTGAATTAATTCCTTACGGACTTAATTAATTCCTTACGTACTTAATTAATTCTTCTCGGTCTGAATTAATTCCGTACGGATTAAATTAATTCCTTACGGACTGATTTAATTCCTTACGGACTGAATTAATTCATTATGGACTGAATTATTTCCTTACGGAATGAATTAATTCTTTAGGATTGATTGAATTCCTTTCTTACTGAATTAATTCCTTACGGACTGAATTAATTCCTTACGGACTGAATTATTTCCTTACGGACTGAATTAATTCTTTAGGATTGATTGAATTCCTTTCTTACTGAATTAATTCCTTACGGACTGAACTAATTCCTTACGGACTGAATTAATTCCTTACGGACTGAATTAATTCCTTACGGACTGAATTAAATCCTTACGGACTGAATTAATTCTTTACGGACTGAATTAATTCCTTAATTAATTCCTTACGGACTGAATTAATTTCATACGGACTGAATTAATTCATTACGGATTTAATTAATCGATTACGGACTGAATTATTTCCTTACGTACTCAACTTATTCCTTACGGACTTAATTAATTCCTTACGGAATTAATTAATTCCTTACGTACTTAAATAATTCCTTACGGCCTGAATTAATTCCGTACGGATTTTATTAATTCCTTACGGACTGAATTAATTCCGTACGGATTTTATTAATTCCTTACGGACTGAATTAATTCATTACGGACTTAATTAATTCATTTCGGACTGAATTAATACCTTACGGACTGAATGAAATCCTTACGGACTGAATTAATTCCTTATGGACTTAATTAATTCCTTACGGACTTAATGATTTCATTACGGACTGAATTAATTCCTTACGGACTTAATTAATTCCTTACGTACTTAATTAATTCTTTACGGTCTGAAATAATTCCGTACGGATTTAATTAATTCCTTACGGACTGAATTAATTCCTTACGGACTGAATTATTTCATTATGGACTTAATTAATTCCGTAAGGAATGAATGAATTAATTACGGACTGAAATAATTCCTTACGGAATGAATTAATTCCTTACGGATTGAATCAATTCCTTACGGACTGAATTAACTCATTACGGACTTAATTAATCCATTACGGACTGAATTAATTCTTTATGATTGATTGAATTCCTTACTTGCTGAATTAATTAGTTACGGACTGAATTAATTCCTTACGGATTGGATTAACTACTTCGGGACTGAATTAATTCCGTATGGACTTAAGTGACTCATTACGGACTTAATTAATTCCTTACGGACTGAATTAATTCCTTACGGACTGAATCAATTTCTTACGGACTTAATTAATTCCTTTCGGCCTGATTTAATTCCTTACAGACTGAATTAATTCCCTACGGCCTGATTTAATTCCTTACAGACTGAATTAATTCTTTATACACTGAATTAATTCCTTACGAACTTAATTAATTCCTTACTGACTTAATTAATTCCTTACGGACTGATATAAATTCCTTACGGACTAAATTAATTCTTTACGAACTGAATTAATTCCTTACGGACTTAATTAATTCCTTACGGACTTAATTAATTCCTTATGGACTTAATTGATTCATTACGGACTTAATTAATTCCTTACGGACTTAATTAATTTCTTTCGGACTTAATTAATTCATTACGGACTTTATGAATTCATTACGGACTTAATTAATTCATCACGGACTTAATTAATTCATTACGGACTTAATTAATTCCTTACGGACTGAATTAATTTCATACGGACTGAATTTATTCATTACGGACTTAATTAATCCATTACGGACTGAATTAATTCCTTACGTACTGAACTTATTCCTTACGGACTGAATTAATTCCTTATGGACTGAATTAATTCCTTACGGACTGAATTAATACCTTACGGACTGAATTAAACCCTTACGGACAGAATTAATTCCTTACGGACTGAATAATTTCCTTACGGACTGAATTAATTCTTCAGGATTGATTGAATTCCTTTCTTACTGAATTAATTCCTTACGGACTGAATTAATTCCTTACGTACTGAACTTATTCCTTCCGGACTGAATTAATACCTTACGGACTGAATTAAATCCTTACGGACCGAATTAATTCCTTACATACTGAATTAATTCCTTACGGACTTAATTAATTCCTTACGGACTGAATTAATTCCTTACGGACTGAATTAATTCCTTACGGACTGAATTAATTCCTTACGGACTGAATTAATTCCTTACGGACTGAATTAATTCCTTACGGACTGAATTAATTCCTTTACGGACTTAATTAATTCCTTACGGATTTAATTAATCCATTACGGACTGAATTAATTCCTTACGGACTGAATTATTACATTACGGACTGAATTAATTCCTTACGGACTGAATTAATTCCTTACGGACTGAATTATTACATTACGGACTGAATTAATTCCTTACGGACAGAATTATTTCCTTACGGACTGAATTAATTCTTTAGGATTGATTGAATTCCTTTCTTACTGAATTAATTCCTTACGGAGTGAATTAATTCCTTACGGACTGAATTAATTCCTTACGGAATTAATTAAATCCGTAAGGAATGAATTAATTAATTACGGACTGAAATAATTCATTATGGACTTAATTAATTCCGTAAGGAATGAATTAATTAATTACGGACTGAAATAATTCCTTACGGACTGAATTAATTCCTTACGGACTGAATTAATTCCTTACGGACTGAATTAATTCCTTTCGGACTGAATTATTTCCTTACGGACTGAATTAATTCTTTAGGATTGATTGAATTCCTTTCTTACTGAATTAATTCCTTACGGAGTGAATTAATTCCTTACGGACTGAATTAATTCCTTACGGACTTAATTAAATCCGTAAGGAATGAATGAATTAATTACGGACTGAAATAATTCCGTACGGACTGAATTAATTTCTTACGGTCTGAATTAATTCCTTACGGATTTAATTAATTCCTTACGGACTGAATTAATTCCTTACGGACTGAATGAAATCCTTACGGACTGAATTAATTCCTTACGGACTTAATTAATTCCTTATGGACTTAATTAATTCCTTACGGACTTAATGATTTCATTACGGACTGAATTAATTCCTTACGGACTTAATTAATTCCTTACGTACTTAATTAATTCTTTACGGTCTGAAATAATTAAGTACGGATTTAATTAATTCCTTACGGACTGAATTAATTCCTTACGGACTGAATTATTTCATTATGGACTTAATTAATTCCGTAAGGAATGAATGAATTAATTACGGACTGAAATAATTCCTTACGGACTGAATTAATTCCTTACGGACTGAATTAATTCCTTACGGACTGAATT
>JAKZAN010000103.1:16975-69188 GCA_023053545.1 Lepidurus packardi
ATTAATTCCTTACGGACTGAATTAATTCCTTACGGACTGAATTATTACATTACGAACTGAATTATTTCCTTACGGACTGAATTAATTCTTTAGGATTGACTGAATTCCTTTCTTACTGAATTAATTCCTTACGGAGTGAATTAATTCCTTACGGACTTAATTAAATCCGTAAGGAATGAATTAATTAATTACGGACTGAAATAATTCCGTACGGACTGAATTAATTCCTTACGGTCTGAATTAACTCCTTACGGATTTAATTAATTCCTTACGGACTGAATTAATTCCTTACGGACTGAATTAATTCATTATGGACTGAATTAATACCTTACGGACTGAATTAAATCCTTACGGACCGAATTAATTCCTTACGGACTGAATTAATTCCTTACGGACTTAATTAATTCCTTACGGACTGAATTAATTCCTTACGGACTGAATTAATTCCTTACGGACTGAATTAATTCCTTACGGACTGAATTAATTCCTTACGGACGGAATTAATTCCTTACGGACTTAATTAATTCCTTACGGACTTAATTAATTAATTACGGACTTAATTAATTCCTTACGGACTGAATTAATTTCATACGGACTGAATTTATTCATTACGGACTTAATTAATCCATTACGGACTGAATTAATTCCTTACGTACTGAACTTATTCCTTACGGACTGAATTAATTCCTTACGGACTGAATTAATTCCTTACGGACTGAATTAATACCTTACGGACTGAATTAAATCCTTACGGACCGAATTAATTCCTTACGGACTGATTTAATTCCTTACGGACTGAATTAATTCCTTACGGACTGAATTAATTCCTTACGGACTGAATTAATTCCTTACGGACTGAATTAATTCCTTACGGACTGAATTATTACATTACGGACTGAATTAATTCCTTACGGACTGAATTAATTCCTTACGGACTGAATTATTACATTACGGACAGAATTATTTCCTTACGGACTGAATTAATTCTTTAGGATTGATTGAATTCCTTTCTTACTGAATTAATTCCTTACGGAGTGAATTAATTCCTTACGGACTTAATTAAATCCGTAAGGAATGAATGAATTAATTACGGACTGAAATAATTCCGTACGGACTGAATTAATTCCTTACGGTCTGAATTAATTCCTTACGGATTTAATTAATTCCTTACGGACTGAATTAATTCCTTAAGGACTGAATTAATTCATTATGGACTTAATTAATTCCGTAAGGAATGAATGAATTAATTACGGACTGAAATAATTCCTTACGGACTGAATTAATTCCTTACGGACTGAATTAATTCCTTACGGACTGAATTATTTCCTTACGGACTGAATTAATTCTTTAGGATTGATTGAATTCCGTTCTTACTGAATTAATTCCTTACGGACTGAATTAATTTCATACGGACTGAATTAATTCATTACGGACTTAATTAATCCATTACGGACTTAATTAATTCCTTAAGTACTGAACTTATTCCTTACGGGCTGAATTAATTCCTTACGGACTGAATTAATACCTTACGGACTGAATTAATTCCTCACGGACTGAATTAATTCCTTACGGACTGAATTAATTCCTTACGGACTTAATTAATTCCTTACGGACTTAATTAATCCATTACGGACTGAATTAATTCCTTACGGACTGAATTATTACATTACGGACTGAATTAATTCCTTACGGACTGAATTAATTCCTTACGGACTGAATTATTACATTACGGACTGAATTAATTCCTTACGGACAGAATTATTTCCTTACGGACTGAATTAATTCTTTAGGATTGATTGAATCCCTTTCTTACTGAATTAATTCCTTACGGACTTAATTAAATCCGTAAGGAATTAATGAATTAATTACGGACTGAAATAATTCCGTACGGACTGAATTAATTCCTTACGGTCTGAATTAATTCCTTACGGACTTAATTAATTCATTACGGACTTAATTAATTCCTTACGGACTGAATTAATTTCATACGGACTGAATTTATTCATTACGGACTTAATTAATCCATTACGGACTGAATTAATTCCTTACGTACTGAACTTATTCCTTACGGACTGAATTAATTCCTTACGGACTGAATTAATTCCTTACGGACTGAATTAATACCTTACGGACTGAATTAAATCCTTACGGACCGAATTAATTCCTTACGGACTGATTTAATTCCTTACGGACTGAATTAATTCCTTACGGACTGAATTAATTCCTTACGGACTGAATTAATTCCTTACGGACTGAATTAATTCCTTACGGACTGAATTATTACATTACGGACTGAATTAATTCCTTACGGACTGAATTAATTCCTTACGGACTGAATTATTACATTACGGACAGAATTATTTCCTTACGGACTGAATTAATTCTTTAGGATTGATTGAATTCCTTTCTTACTGAATTAATTCCTTACGGAGTGAATTAATTCCTTACGGACTTAATTAAATCCGTAAGGAATGAATGAATTAATTACGGACTGAAATAATTCCGTACGGACTGAATTAATTCCTTACGGTCTGAATTAATTCCTTACGGATTTAATTAATTCCTTACGGACTGAATTAATTCCTTAAGGACTGAATTAATTCATTATGGACTTAATTAATTCCGTAAGGAATGAATGAATTAATTACGGACTGAAATAATTCCTTACGGACTGAATTATTTCCTTACGGACTGAATTAATTCTTTAGGATTGATTGAATTCCGTTCTTACTGAATTAATTCCTTACGGACTGAATTAATTTCATACGGACTGAATTAATTCATTACGGACTTAATTAATCCATTACGGACTTAATTAATTCCTTAAGTACTGAACTTATTCCTTACGTGCTGAATTAATTCCTTACGGACTGAATTAATACCTTACGGACTGAATTAATTCCTCACGGACTGAATTAATTCCTTACGGACTGAATTAATTCCTTACGGACTTAATTAATTCCTTACGGACTTAATTAATCCATTACGGACTGAATTAATTCCTTACGGACTGAATTATTACATTACGGACTGAATTAATTCCTTACGGACTGAATTAATTCCTTACGGACTGAATTATTACATTACGGACTGAATTAATTCCTTACGGACAGAATTATTTCCTTACGGACTGAATTAATTCTTTAGGATTGATTGAATCCCTTTCTTACTGAATTAATTCCTTACGGACTTAATTAAATCCGTAAGGAATGAATGAATTAATTACGGACTGAAATAATTCCGTACGGACTGAATTAATTCCTTACGGTCTGAATTAATTCCTTACGGATTTAATTAATTCCTTACGGACTGAATTAATTCCTTACGGACTGAATTAATTCATTATGGACTTAATTAATTCCGTAAGGAATGAATGAATTAATTACGGACTGAAATAATTCATTATGGACTTAATTAATTCCGTAAGGAATGAATGAATTAATTACGGACAGAAATAATTCCTTACGGACTGAATTAATTCCTTACGGACTGAATTAATTCCTTACGGACTGAATTAATTCCTTTCGGACTGAATTAATTCCTTACGGACTGAATTATTTCCTTACGGACTGAATTAATTCTTTAGGATTGATTGAATTCCGTTCTTACTGAATTAATTCCTTACGGACTGAATTAATTTCATACGGACTGAATTAATTCCTTACGGACCTAATTAATCCATTACGGACTGAATTAATTCCTTACGTACTGAACTTATTCCTTACGGACTGAATTAATTCCTTACGGACTGAATTAATTCCTTACGGACTGAATTAATACCTTACGGACTGAATTAAATCCTTACGGACCGAATTAATTCCTAACGGACTGAATTAATTCCTTACGGACTGAATTAATTCCTTACGGACTGAATTAATTCCTTACGGACTGAATTAATTCCTTACGGACTGAATTAATTCCTTACGGACTTAATTAATTCCTTACGGACTTAATTAATCCATTACGGACTGAATTAATTCCTTACGGACTGAATTATTACATTACGGACTGAATTAATTCCTTACGGACTGAATTAATTCCTTACGGACTGAATTATTACATTACGGACAGAATTATTTCCTTACGGACTGAATTAATTCTTTAGGATTGATTGAATTCCTTTCTTACTGAATTAATTCCTTACGGAGTGAATTAATTCCTTACGGAGTGAATTAATTCCTTACGGACTTAATTAAATCCGTAAGGAATGAATGAATTAATTACGGACTGAAATAATTCCGTACGGACTGAATTAATTCCTTACGGTCTGAATTAATTCCTTACGGATTTAATTAATTCCTTACGGACTGAATTAATTCCTTAAGGACTGAATTAATTCATTATGGACTTAATTAATTCCGTAAGGAATGAATGAATTAATTACGGACTGAAATAATTCCTTACGGACTGAATTAATTCCTTACGGACTGAATTAATTCCTTACGGACTGAATTATTTCCTTACGGACTGAATTAATTCTTTAGGATTGATTGAATTCCGTTCTTACTGAATTAATTCCTTACGGACTGAATTGATTTCATACGGACTGAATTAATTCATTACGGACTTAATTAATCCATTACGGACTTAATTAATTCCTTAAGTACTGAACTTATTCCTTACGGGCTGAATTAATTCCTTACGGACTGAATTAATACCTTACGGACTGAATTAATTCCTCACGGACTGAATTAATTCCTTACGGACTGAATTAATTCCTTACGGACTTAATTAATTCCTTACGGACTTAATTAATCCATTACGGACTGAATTAATTCCTTACGGACTGAATTATTACATTACGGACTGAATTAATTCCTTACGGACTGAATTAATTCCTTACGGACTGAATTATTACATTACGGACTGAATTAATTCCTTACGGACTGAATTAATTCTTTAGGATTGATTGAATCCCTTTCTTACTGAATTAATTCCTTACGGACTTAATTAAATCCGTAAGGAATGAATGAATTAATTACGAACTGAAATAATTCCGTACGGACTGAATTAATTCCTTACGGTCTGAATTAATTCCTTACGGATTTAACTAATTCCTTACGGACTGAATTAATTCCTTACGGACTGAATTAATTCATTATGGACTTAATTAATTCCGTAAGGAATGAATGAATTAATTACGGACTGAAATAATTCATTATGGACTTAATTAATTCCGTAAGGAATGAATGAATTAATTACGGACAGAAATAATTCCTTACGGACTGAATTAATTCCTTACGGACTGAATTAATTCCTTACGGACTGAATTAATTCCTTTCGGACTGAATTAATTCCTTACGGACTGAATTATTTCCTTACGGACTGAATTAATTCTTTAGGATTGATTGAATTCCGTTCTTACTGAATTAATTCCTTACGGACTGAATTAATTTCATACGGACTGAATTAATTCCTTACGGACCTAATTAATCCATTACGGACTGAATTAATTCCTTACGTACTGAACTTATTCCTTACGGAATGAATTAATTCCTTACGGACTGAATTAATTCCTTACGGACTGAATTATTATTTTACGGACTGAATTAAATCCTTACGGACAGGATTAATTCCTTACGGACTGAATTAATTCCTTACGGACTTAATTAATTCCTTACGGACTGAGTTAATTCCTTACGGACTGAATTAATTCCTTACGGACTGAATTAATTCCTTACGGACTGAATTAATTCCTTACGGACTGAATTAATTCCTTTCGGACTGAATTAATTCCTTACGGACTGAATTAATTTATTGTGGACTTAATTAATTCCGTAAGGAATGAATGAATTAATTACGGACTGAAATAATTCCTTACGGACTGAATTAATTCCTTACGGACTGAATTAATTCCTTACGGACTGAATTAATTCCTTACGGACTGAATTAATTCCTTACGGACTGAATTAATTCCTTACGGACTGAATTATTTCCTTACGGACTGAATTAATTCTTTAGGATTGATTGAATTCCTTTCTTACTGAATTAATTCCTTACGGACTGAATTAATTCCTTAATTAATATCTTACGGACTGAATTAATTTTATACGGACTGTATTAATTCATTTCGGACTTAATTAATCCATTACGGACTGAATTAATTCCTTACGTACTGAATTTATTCCTTACGGACTGAATTAATTATTTACGGACTAAATTAATTCCTTAATTAATCCATTACGGACTGAATTAATTCCTTACGTACTGAATTTATTCCTTACGGACTGAATTAATTCCTTAAGGATTTAATTAATCGATTACGGACTGAATTATTTCCTTACGTACTGAATTTATTCCTTACGGACTTAATTAATTCCTTACGGACCTAATTAATTCCTTACGGACTTAATTAATTCATTACGGACTGAATTAATTCCTTACGGACTTAATTAATTCCTTACGTACTTAATTAATTCTTCACGGTCTGAATTAATTCCGTACGGATTTAATTAATTCCTTACGGACTGAATTAATTCCTTACGGACTGAATTAATTCATTATGGACTGAATTATTTCATTACGGACTGAATTAATTCTTTAGGATTGATTGAATTCCTTTCTTACTGAATTAATTCCTTACGGACTGAATTAATTCCTTACGGACTGAATTATTTCCTTACGGACTGAATTAATTCTTTAGGATTGATTGAATTCCTTTCTTACTGAATTAATTCCTTACGGACTGAATTAAATCCTTACGGACTGAATTAATTCCTTAATTAATTCCTTACGGATTGAATTAATTTCATACGGACTGAATTAATTCATTACGGATTTAATTAATCGATTACGGACTGAATTATTTCCTTACGTACTGAACTTATTCCTTACGGACTTAATTAATTCCTTACGGACTGAATTAATTCCTTACGGACTTAATTAATTCATTACGGACTGAATTAATTCCTTACGGACTTAATTAATTCCTTACGTACTTAATTAATTCTTTACGGTCTGAAATAATTCCATACGGATTTAATTAATTCCTTACGGACTGAATTAATTCCTTACGGACTGAATTTTATGGACTTAATTAATTCCGTAAGGAATGAATGAATTAATTACGGACTGAAATAATTCCTTACGGACTGAATTAATTCCTTACGGACTGAATTAATTCCTTATGGACTTAATTGATTCATTACGGACTTAATTAATTCCTTACGGACTTAATTAATTCCTTTCGGACTTAATTAATTCATTACGGACTTTATTAATTCATTACGGACTTAATTAATTCATCACGGACTGAATTTATTCATTACGGACTTAATTAATCCATTACGGACTGAATTAATTCCTTACGTACTGAACTTATTCCTTACGGACTGAATTAATTCCTTACGGACTGAATTAATTCCTTACGGACTGAATTAATGCCTTACGGACTGAATTAAAACCTTACGGACAGAATTATTTCCTTACGGACTTAATAATTTCCTTACGGACTGAATTAATTCTTCAGGATTCATTGAATTCCTTTCTTACTGAATTAATTCCTTACGGACTGAATTAATTCCTTAATTAATATCTTACGGACTGAATAAATTTTATACGGACTGTATTAATTCATTACGGACTTAATTAATCCATTACGGACTGAATTAATTCCTTACGTACTGAATTTATTCCTTACGGACTGAATTAATTATTTACGGACTGAATTAATTCCTTAATTAATCCATTACGGACTGAATTAATTCCTTACGTACTGAACTTATTAGTTACGGACTTAATTAATTCCTTACGGACTTAATTAATTCCTTACGGACTGAATTAATTCCTTACGGACTGAATTAAATCCTTACGGACTGAATTAATTCCTTACGGACTGAATTAATTCCTTAATTAATTCCTTACGGACTGAATTAATTTCATACGGACTGAATTAATTCATTACGGATTTAATTAATCGATTACGGACTGAAGTATTTCCTTACGTACTGAACTTATTCCTTACGGACTTAATTAATTCCTTACGGACTTAATTAATTCCTTACGGACTTAATTAATTCATTACGGACTGAATTAATTCCTTACGGACTTAATTAATTCCTTACGTACTTAATTAATTCTTTACGGTCTGAAATAATTCCATACGGATTTAGTTAATTCCTTACGGACTGAATTAATTCCTTACGGACTGAATTTTATGGACTTAATTAATTCCGTAAGGAATGAATGAATTATTTACGGACTGAAATAATTCCTTACGGACTGAATTAATTCCTTACGGACTGAATTAATTACTTATGGACTTAATTGATTCATTACGGACTTAATTAATTCCTCACGGACTTAATTAATTCCTTTCGGACTTAATTAATTCATTACGGACTTTATTAATTCATTACGGACTTAATTAATTCATCACGGACTTAATTAATTCATTACGGACTTAATTAATTCCTTACGGAATGAATTAATTTCATACGGACTGAATTTATTCCTTACGGACTGAATTATTACATTACGGACTGAATTAATTCCTTACGGACTGAATTAATTCCTTACGGACTGAATTATTACATTACGGACAGAATTATTTCCTTACGGACTGAATTAATTCTTTAGGATTGATTGAATTCCTTTCTTACTGAATTAATTCCTTACGGAGTGAATTAATTCCTTACGGACTTAATTAAATCCGTAAGGAATGAATGAATTAATTACGGACTGAAATAATTCCGTACGGACTGAATTAATTCCTTACGGTCTGAATTAATTCCTTACGGATTTAATTAATTCCTTACGGACTGAATTAATTCCTTAAGGACTGAATTAATTCATTATGGACTTAATTAATTCCGTAAGGAATGAATGAATTAATTACGGACTGAAATAATTCCTTACGGACTGAATTAATTCCTTACGGACTGAATTATTTCCTTACGGACTGAATTAATTCTTTAGGATTGATTGAATTCCGTTCTTACTGAATTAATTCCTTACGGACTGAATTAATTTCATACGGACTGAATTAATTCATTACGGACTTAATTAATCCATTACGGACTTAATTAATTCCTTAAGTACTGAACTTATTCCTTACGGGCTGAATTAATTCCTTACGGACTGAATTAATACCTTACGGACTGAATTAATTCCTCACGGACTGAATTAATTCCTTACGGACTGAATTAATTCCATACGGACTTAATTAATTCCTTACGGACTTAATTAATCCATTACGGACTGAATTAATTCCTTACGGACTGAATTATTACATTACGGACTGAATTAATTCCTTACGGACTGAATTAATTCCTTACGGACTGAATTATTACATTACGGACTGAATTAATTCCTTACGGACAGAATTATTTCCTTACGGACTGAATTAATTCTTTAGGATTGATTGAATCCCTTTCTTACTGAATTAATTCCTTACGGACTTAATTAAATCCGTAAGGAATGAATGAATTAATTACGGACTGAAATAATTCCGTACGGACTGAATTAATTCCTTACGGTCTGAATTAATTCCTTACGGATTTAATTAATTCCTTACGGATTTAATTAATTCCTTACGGACTGAATTAATTCCTTACGGACTGAATTAATTCATTATGGACTTAATTAATTCCGTAAGGAATGAATGAATTAATTACGGACTGAAATAATTCATTATGGACTTAATTAATTCCGTAAGGAATTAATGAATTAATTACGGACAGAAATAATTCCTTACGGACTGAATTAATTCCTTACGGACTGAATTAATTCCTTTCGGACTGAATTAATTCCTTACGGACTGAATTATTTCCTTACGGACTGAATTAATTCTTTAGGATTGATTGAATTCCGTTCTTACTGAATTAATTCCTTACGGACTGAATTAATTTCATACGGACTGAATTAATTCCTTACGGACCTAATTAATCCATTACGGACTGAATTAATTCCTTACGGACTGAATTAATTCCTTACGGACTGAATTAATTCCTTACGGACTTAATTAATTCCTTACGGACTTAATTAATCCATTACGGACTGAATTAATTCCTTACGGACTGAATTATTACATTACGGACTGAATTAATTCCTTACGGACTGAATTAATTCCTTACGGACTGAATTATTACATTACGGACAGAATTATTTCCTTACGGACTGAATTAATTCTTTAGGATTGATTGAATTCCTTTCTTACTGAATTAATTCCTTACGGAGTGAATTAATTCCTTACGGACTTAATTAAATCCGTAAGGAATGAATGAATTAATTACGGACTGAAATAATTCCGTACGGACTGAATTAATTCCTTACGGTCTGAATTAATTCCTTACGGATTTAATTAATTCCTTACGGACTGAATTAATTCCTTAAGGACTGAATTAATTCATTATGGACTTAATTAATTCCGTAAGGAATGAATGAATTAATTACGGACTGAAATAATTCCTTACGGACTGAATTAATTCCTTACGGACTGAATTAATTCCTTACGGACTGAATTATTTCCTTACGGACTGAATTAATTCTTTAGGATTGATTGAATTCCGTTCTTACTGAATTAATTCCTTACGGACTGAATTAATTTCATACGGACTGAATTAATTCATTACGGACTTAATTAATCCATTACGGACTTAATTAATTCCTTAAGTACTGAACTTATTCCTTACGGGCTGAATTAATTCCTTACGGACTGAATTAATACCTTACGGACTGAATTAATTCCTCACGGACTGAATTAATTCCTTACGGACTGAATTAATTCCTTACGGACTTAATTAATTCCTTACGGACTTAATTAATCCATTACGGACTGAATTTATTCCTTACGGACTGAATTATTACATTACGGACTGAATTAATTCCTTACGGACTGAATTAATTCCTTACGGACTGAATTATTACATTACGGACTGAATTAATTCCTTACGGACAGAATTATTTCCTTACGGACTGAATTAATTCTTTAGGATTGATTGAATCCCTTTCTTACTGAATTAATTCCTTACGGACTTAATTAAATCCGTAAGGAATGAATGAATTAATTACGGACTGAAATAATTCCGTACGGACTGAATTAATTCCTTACGGTCTGAATTAATTCCTTACGGATTTAATTAATTCCTTACGGACTGAATTAATTCCTTACGGACTGAATTAATTCATTATGGACTTAATTAATTCCGTAAGGAATGAATGAATTAATTACGGACTGAAATAATTCATTATGGACTTAATTAATTCCGTAAGGAATGAATGAATTAATTACGGACAGAAATAATTCCTTACGGACTGAATTAATTCCTTACGGACTGAATTAATTCCTTACGGACTGAATTATTTCCTTACGGACTGAATTTATTCTTTAGGATTGATTGAATTCCGTTCTTACTGAATTAATTCCTTACGGACTGAATTAATTTCATACGGACTGAATTAATTCATTACGGACTTAATTAATCCATTACGGACTTAATTAATTCCTTAAGTACTGAACTTATTCCTTACGGGCTGAATTAATTCCTTACGGACTGAATTAATACCTTACGGACTGAATTAATTCCTCACGGACTGAATTAATTCCTTACGGACTGAATTAATTCCTTACGGACTTAATTAATTCCTTACGGACTTAATTAATCCATTACGGACTGAATTAATTCCTTACGGACTGAATTATTACATTACGGACTGAATTAATTCCTTACGGACTGAATCAATTCCTTACGGACTGAATTATTACATTACGGACTGAATTAATTCCTTACGGACAGAATTATTTCCTTACGGACTGAATTAATTCTTTAGGATTGATTGAATCCCTTTCTTACTGAATTAATTCCTTACGGACTTAATTAAATCCGTAAGGAATGAATGAATTAATTACGGACTGAAATAATTCCGTACGGACTGAATTAATTCCTTACGGTCTGAATTAATTCCTTACGGATTTAATTAATTCCTTACGGACTGAATTAATTCCTTACGGACTGAATTAATTCATTATGGACTTAATTAATTCCGTAAGGAATGAATGAATTAATTACGGACTGAAATAATTCATTATGGACTTAATTAATTCCGTAAGGAATGAATGAATTAATTACGGACAGAAATAATTCCTTTCGGACTGAATTAATTCCTTACGGACTGAATTAATTCCTTACGGACTGAATTAATTCCTTTCGGACTGAATTAATTCCTTACGGACTGAATTATTTCCTTACGGACTGAATTAATTCTTTAGGATTGATTGAATTCCGTTCTTACTGAATTAATTCCTTACGGACTGAATTAATTTCATACGGACTGAATTAATTCCTTACGGACCTAATTAATCCATTACGGACTGAATTAATTCCTTACGTACTGAACTTATTCCTTACGGAATGAATTAATTCCTTACGGACTGAATTAATTCCTTACGGACTGAATTATTATTTTACGGACTGAATTAAATCCTTACGGACAGGATTAATTCCTTACGGACTGAATTAATTCCTTACGGACTTAATTAATTCCTTACGGACTGAGTTAATTCCTTACGGACTGAATTAATTCCTTACGGACTGAATTAATTCCTTACGGACTGAATTAATTCCTTACGGACTGAATTAATTCCTTTCGGACTGAATTAATTCCTTACGGACTGAATTAATTCATTGTGGACTTAATTAATTCCGTAAGGAATGAATGAATTAATTACGGACTGAAATAATTCCTTACGGACTGAATTAATTCCTTACGGACTGAATTAATTCCTTACGGACTGAATTAATTCCTTACGGACTGAATTAATTCCTTACGGACTGAATTAATTCCTTACGGACTGAATTATTTCCTTACGGACTGAATTAATTCTTTAGGATTGATTGAATTCCTTTCTTACTGAATTAATTCCTTACGGACTGAATTAATTCCTTAATTAATATCTTACGGACTGAATTAATTTTATACGGACTGTATTAATTCATTTCGGACTTAATTAATCCATTACGGACTGAATTAATTCCTTACGTACTGAATTTATTCCTTACGGACTGAATTAATTATTTACGGACTAAATTAATTCCTTAATTAATCCATTACGGACTGAATTAATTCCTTACGTACTGAATTTATTCCTTACGGACTGAATTAATTCCTTAAGGATTTAATTAATCGATTACGGACTGAATTATTTCCTTACGTACTGAATTTATTCCTTACGGACTGAATTAATTATTTACGGACTGAATTAATTCCTTAATTAATCCATTACGGACTGAATTAATTCCTTACGTACTGAATTTATTCCTTACGGACTTAATTAATTCCTTACGGACTTAATTAATTCCTTACGGACTTAATTAATTCATTACGGACTGAATTAATTCCTTACGGACTTAATTAATTCCTTTCGTACTTAATTAATTCTTCACGGTCTGAATTAATTCCGTACGGATTTAATTAATTCCTTACGGACTGAATTAATTCCTTACGGACTGAATTAATTCATTATGGACTGAATTATTTCATTACGGACTGAATTAATTCTTTAGGATTGATTGAATTCCTTTCTTACTGAATTAATTCCTTACGGACTGAATTAATTCCTTACGGACTGAATTATTTCCTTACGGACTGAGTTAATTCTTTAGGATTGATTGAATTCCTTTCTTACTGAATTAATTCCTTACGATCTGAATTAATTCCTTACGGACTGAATTAATTCCTTACGGACTGAATTAATTCCTTACGGACTGAATTAAATCCTTACGGACTGAATTAATTCCTTAATTAATTCCTTAATTAATTCCTTACGGACTGAATTAATTTCATACGGACTGAATTAATTCATTACGGATTTAATTAATCGATTACGGACTGAAGTATTTCCTTACGTACTGAACTTATTCCTTACGGACTTAATTAATTCCTTACGGACTTAATTAATTCCTTACGGACTTAATTAATTCATTACGGACTGAATTAATTCCTTACGGACTTAATTAATTCCTTACGTACTTAATTAATTCTTTACGGTCTGAAATAATTCCTTACGGATTTAATTAATTCCTTACGGACTGAATTAATTCCTAACGGACTGAATTTTATGGACTTAATTAATTCCGTAAGGAATGAATGAATTAATTACGGACTGAAATAATTCCTTACGGACTGAATTAATTCCTTACGGACTGAATTAATTCCTTATGGACTTAATTGATTCATTACGGACTTAATTAATTCCTTACGGACTTAATTAATTCCTTTCGGATTTAATTAATTCATTACGGACTTTATTAATTCATTACGGACTTAATTAATTCATCACGGACTTAATTAATTCATTACGGACTTAATTAATTCCTTACGGAATGAATTAATTTCATACGGACTGAATTTATTCATTACGGATTTAATTAATCGATTACGGACTGAATTATTTCCTTACGTACTGAACTTATTCCTTACGGACTTAATTAATTCCTTACGGACTTAATTAATTCCTTACGTACTTAATTAATTCCTTACGGACTTAATTAATTCCTTACGTACTTAACTAATTCTTTACGGTCTGAAATAATTCCATACGGATTTAATTAATTCCTTACGGACTGAATTAATTCCTTACGGACTGAATTTTATGGACTTAATTAATTCCGTAAGGAATGAATGAATTAATTACGGACTGAAATAATTCCTTACGGACTGAATTAATCCATTACGGACTGAATTAATTCCTTACGGACTGAATTAATTCCTTACGGACTGAATACCTTACTACCTTAATACCTTACGGACTGAATTAAATCCTTACGGACTGAATTAATTCCTTACGGACTGAATTTTATGGACTTAATTAATTCCGTAAGGAATGAATGAATTAATTACGGACTGAAATAATTCCTTACGGACTGAATTAATTCCTTATGGACTTAATTGATTCATTACGGACTTAATTAATTCCTTACGGACTTAATTAATTTCTTTCGGACTTAATTAATTCATCACGGACTTAATTAATTCATTACGGACTTAATTAATTCCTTACAGAATGAATTAATTTCATACGGACTGAATTTATTCATTACGGACTGAATTAATTCCTTTCGGACTGAATTATTTCCTTACGGACAGAATTAATTCTTTAGGATTGATTGAATTCCTTTCTTACTGAATTAATTCCTTACGGACTGAATTAATTCCTTAATTAATATCTTACGGACTGAATTAATTTTATACGGACTGTATTAATTCATTACGGACTTAATTAATCCTTTACGGACTGAATTAATTCCTTACGTACTGAATTTATTCCTTACGGACTGAATTAATTATTTACGGACTGAATTAATTCCTTAATTAATCCATTACGGACTGAATTAATTATTTACGTACTGAATTTATTCCTTACGGACTGAATTAATTCCTTAAGGATTTAATTAATCGATTACGGACTGAATTATTTCCTTACGTACTGAACTTATTCCTTACGGACTTAATTAATTCCTTACGGACTTAATTAATTCCTTACGGACTTAATTAATTCCTTACGGACTTAATTAATTCCTTTCGTACTTAATTAATTCTTCACGGTCTGAATTAATTCCGTACGGATTTAATTAATTCCTTACGGACTGAATTAATTCCTTACGGACTGAATTAATTCATTATGGACTGAATTATTTCATTACGGACTGAATTAATTCTTTAGGATTGATTGAATTCCTTTCTTACTGAATTAATTCCTTACGGACTGAATTAATTCCTTACGGACTTAATTATTTCCTTACGGACTGAATTAATTCTTTAGGATTGATTGAATTCCTTTCTTACTGAATTAATTCCTTACGGATTGAATTAATTCCTTACGGACTGAATTAATTCCTTACGGACTGAATTAATTCCTTACGGACTGAATTAAATCCTTACGGACTGAATTAATTCCTTACGGACTGAATTAATTCCTTAATTAATTCCTTACGGACTGAATTAATTTCATACGGACTGAATTAATTCATTACGGATTTAATTAATCGATTACGGACTGAATTATTTCCTTACGTACTGAACTTATTCCTTACGGACTTAATTAATTCCTTACGGACTTAATTAATTCCTTACGGACTTAATTAATTCATTACGGACTGAATTAATTCCTTACGGACTTAATTAATTCCTTACGTACTTAATTAATTCTTTACGGTCTGAAATAATTCCATACGGATTTAATTAATTCCTTACGGACTGAATTAATTCCTTACGGACTGAATTTTATGGACTTAATTAATTCCGTAAGGAATGAATGAATTAATTACGGACTGAAATAATTCCTTACGGACTGAATTAATTCCTTACGGACTGAATTAATTCCTTATGGACTTAATTAATCCATTACGGACTGAATTAATTCCTTACGGACTTAATTAATTCCTTACGGACTTAATTAATTCCTTTCGGACTTAATTAATTCATTACGGACTTTATTAATTCATTACGGACTTAATTAATTCATCACGGACTTAATTAATTCATTACGGACTTAATTAATACCTTACGGACTGAATTAATTCCTTACGTACTGAACTTATTCCTTACGGACTGAATTAATTCCTTACGGACTGAATTAATTCCTTACGGACTGAATTAATACCTTACGGACTGAATTAAAACCTTACGGACAGAATTAATTCCTTACGGACTGAATTAATTCTTCAGGATTCATTGAATTCCTTTCTTACTGAATTAATTCCTTACGGACTGAATTAATTCCTTACGGACTGAATTAATTCCTTACGGACTGAATTAATTCCTTACGGACTGAATTAATTCCTTACGGACTGAATTAATTCCTTAATTAATTCCTTACTCACTGAATTAATTTCATACGGACTGAATTAATTCATTACGGACTTAATTAATCCATTTCGGACTGAATTAATTCCTTACGTACTGAACTTATTCCTTACGGACTGAAATAATTCCTTACGGACTGAATTAATTCCGTACGGACTGAATTAATACCTTACTGATTGAATTAAATTCTTACGGACCGAATTAATTCCTTACGGACTGAATTAATTCCTTACGGACTGAATTAATTCCTTACGGACTGAATTAATTCTTTAGGATTGATTGAATTCCTTTCTTACTGAATTAATTCCTTACGGAGTGAATTAATTCCTTACGGACTTAATTAAATCCGTAAGGAATGAATGAATTAATTACGGACTGAAATAATTCCGTACGGACTGAATTAATTCCTTACGGTCTGAATTAATTCCTTACGGATTTAATTAATTCCTTACGGACTGAATTAATTCCTTACGGACTGAATTAATTCATTATGGACTTAATTAATTCCGCAAGGAATGATTGAATTAATTACGGACTGAAATAATTCATTATGGACTTAATTAATTCCGTAAGGAATGAATGAATTAATTACGGACTGAAATAATTCCTTACGGATTGAATTAATTTCATACGGACTGAATTAATTCATTACGGACTTAATTAATCCATTACGGACTTAATTAATTCCTTAAGTACTGAACTTATTCCTTACGGGCTGAATTAATACCTTACGGACTGAATTAAATCCTTACGGACTGAATTAATTCCTTACGGACTGAATTAATTCCTTACGGACTGAATTAATTCATTACGGACTGAATTAATACCTTACGGACTGAATTAGTTCCTCACGGACTGAATTAATTCTTTAGGATTGATTGAATTCCTTTCTTACTGAATTAATTCCTTACGGACTGAATGAATTCCCTACGGACTGAATTAATTTCATACGGACTGAATTAATTCCTTACGGACCTAATTAATCCATTACGGACTGAATTAATTCCTTACGTACTGAACTTATTCCTTACGGACTGAATTAATTCCTTACGGACTGAAATAATTCCTTACGGACTGAATTATTACATTACGGACTGAATTATATCCTTACGGACAGGATTAATTCCTTACGGACTGAATTAATTCCTTACGGACTTACTTAATTCCTTACGGACTGAATTAATTCCTTACGGACTGAATTAATTCCTTACTGACTGAATTAATTCCTTACGGACTGAATTAATTCCTTACGGACTGAATTAATTCCTTACTGACTGAATTAATTCCTTACGGACTTAATTAATTCCTTACGTACTTAATTAATTCTACACGGTCTGAATTAATTCCGTACGGATTTTATTAATTACTTACGGACTGAATTAATTCTTTACGGACTGAATTAATACCTTAAGGACTGAATTAAATCCTTACGGACAGAAATAATTCCTTACGGACTGAATTAACTCCTTACTTAATTAATTAATTCCTTTTGGACTGAATTAATTCCTTACGGACTGAATTAATTCCTTACGGACTGAATTATTTCCTTACGGACTGAATTAATTCTTTAGGATTGATTGAATTCCTTTCTTACTGAATTAATTCCTTACGGACTGAATTAATTCCTTACGGACTGAATTAATTCCTTACGGACTGAATTAATTCCTTACGGACTTAATTAATTCCGTAAGGAATGAATTAATTAATTACGGACTGAAATAATTCCTTACGGACTGAATTAATTACTTACTAACTGAATTAATTCCTTAATTAATTCCTTACGGACTGAATTAATTTCATACGGACTGAATTAATTCCTTACGGACTGAACTAATTCCTTACTGACTGAATTAATTCCTTACGGACTGAATTAATTCCTTACGGACTGAATTAATTCCTTACGGACTGAATTAATTCCTTACGGACTGAATTAATTCCTTACGGACTTAATTAATTCCGTAAGGAATGAATTAATTAATTACGGACTGAAATAATTCCTTACGGACTGAATTAATTACTTACGGACTGAATTAATTCCTTAATTAATTCCTTACGGACTGAATTAATTTCATACGGACTGAATTAATTCCTTACGGACTGAATTAATTCCTTACTGACTGAATTAATTCCTTACGGACTGAATTAATTCCTTACGGACTGAATTAATTTCGTCCGGATTTTATTTATTACTTACGGACTGAATTAATTCCTTACGGATTTAATTAATTCCTTACGGACTGAATTAATTCCTTACGGACTGAATTAATTCCTTACGGACTGAATTAATTCCTTACGGACTTAATTAATTCCTTAGGTACTTAATTAATTCTTCACGGTCTGAATTAATTCCGTACGGATTTTATTAATTACTTACGGACTGAATTAATTCTTTACGGACTGAATTAATACCTTACGGACTGAATTAAATCCTTACGGACAGAAATAATTCCTTACGGACTGAATTAACTCCTTACTTAATTAATTAATTCCTTACGGACTGAATTAATTCCTTACGGACTGAATTAATTCCTTACGGACTGAATTATTTCCTTACGGACTGAATTAATTCCTTACGGACTGAATTAATTCGTTACGGACTGAATTAATTCCTTACGGACTGAATTAATTCCTTACGGACTGAATTAATTTCATACGGACTGAATTAATTCCTTACGGACTGAATTAATTCCTTACTGACTGAATTAATTCCTTACGGACTGAATTAATTCCTTACGGACTGAATTAATTCCTTACGGACTGAATTAATTCCTTACGGACTGAATTAATTCCTTACGGACTTAATTAATTCCGTAAGGAATGAATTAATTAATTACGGACTGAAATAATTGCTTACGGACTGAATTAATTACTTACGGACTGAATTAATTCCTTAATTAATTCCTTACGGACTGAATTAATTTCATACGGACTGAATTAATTCCTTACGGACTGAATTAATTCCTTACTGACTGAATTAATTCCTTACGGACTGAATTAATTCCTTACGGACTGAATTAATTTCGTACGGATTTTATTTATTACTTACGGACTGAATTAATTCCTTACGGATTTAATTAATTCCTTACGGACTGAATTAATTCCTTACGGACTGAATTATTTCCTTACGGACTGAATTAATTCCTTACGGACTGAATTAATTCGTTACGGACTGAATTAATTCCTTACGGACTGAATTAATTCCTTACGGACTGAATTAATTTCATACGGACTGAATTAATTCCTTACGGACTGAATTAATTCCTTACTGACTGAATTAATTCCTTACGGACTGAATTAATTCCTTACGGACTGAATTAATTCCTTACGGACTGAATTAATTCCTTACGGACTGAATTAATTCCTTACGGACTTAATTAATTCCGTAAGGAATGAATTAATTAATTACGGACTGAAATAATTGCTTACGGACTGAATTAATTACTTACGGACTGAATTAATTCCTTAATTAATTCCTTACGGACTGAATTAATTTCATACGGACTGAATTAATTCCTTACGGACTGAATTAATTCCTTACTGACTGAATTAATTCCTTACGGACTGAATTAATTCCTTACGGACTGAATTAATTTCGTACGGATTTTATTTATTACTTACGGACTGAATTAATTCCTTACGGATTTAATTAATTCCTTACGGACTGAATTAATTCCTTACGGACTGAATTAATTCCTTACGGACTGAATTATTTCCTTACGGACTGAATTAATTCTTTAGGATTGACTGAATTCCTTTCTTACCGAATTAATTCCTTACGGACTGAATTAATTCCTTACGGACTGAATTAATTCCTTACGGACTGAATTAAATCCTTACGGACTGAATTAATTCCTTACGGACTGAATTAATTCCTTACGGACTGAAATAATTCCTTACTGACTGAATTAATTCCTTACGGACTGAATTAATTCCTTACGGACTTAATTAATTCCTTACGGACTGAATTAATTCTTCACGGTCTGAATTAATTCCGTACGGATTTTTTTAATTACTTACGGACTGAATTAATTCTTTACGGACTGAATTAATACCTTACGGACTGAATTAAATCCTTACGGACAGAAATAATTCCTTACGGACTGAATTAACTCCTTACTTAATTAATTAATTCCTTACGGACTGAATTAATTCCTTACGGACTGAATTAATTCCTTACGGACTGAATTATTTCCTTACGGACTGAATTAATTCTTTAGGATTGATTGAATTCCTTTCTTACTGAATTAATTCCTTACGGACTGAATTAATTCCTTACGGACTGAATTAATTCCTTACGGACTGAATTAATTCCTTACGGACTGAATTAATTTCATACGGACTGAATTAATTCCTTACGGACTGAATTAATTCCTTACGGACTTAATTAATTCCGTAAGGAATGAATTAATTAATTACGGACTGAAATAATTCCTTACGGACTGAATTAATTACTTACGGACTGAATTAATTCCTTAATTAATTCCTTACGGACTGAATTAATTTCATACGGACTGAATTAATTCCTTACGGACTGAATTAATTCCTTACTGACTGAATTAATTCCTTACGGACTGAATTAACTCCTTACGGACTGAATTAATTTCGTACGGATTTTATTTATTACTTACGGACTGAATTAATTCTTTACGGATTTAGTTAATTCCTTACGGACTGAATTAATTCCTTACGGACTGAATTAATTCCTTACGGACTTAATTAATTCCTTACGTACTGAATTAAATCCTTACGGACTGAATTAATTCCTTACGGACTTAATTAATTCCGTAAGGAATGAATTAATTAATTACGGACTGAAATAATTGCTTACGGACTGAATTAATTACTTACGGACTGAATTAATTCCTTAATTAATTCCTTACGGACTGAATTAATTTCATACGGACTGAATTAATTCCTTACGGACTGAATTAATTCCTTACTGACTGAATTAATTCCTTACGGACTGAATTAATTCCTTACGGACTGAATTAATTTCGTACGGATTTTATTTATTACTTACGGACTGAATTAATTCCTTACGGATTTAATTAATTCCTTACGGACTGAATTAATTCCTTACGGATTTAATTAATTCCTTACGGACTGAATTAATTCCTTACGGACTGAATTAATTCCTTACGGACTGAATTATTTCCTTACGGACTGAATTAATTCTTTAGGATTGACTGAATTCCTTTCTTACCGAATTAATTCCTTACGGACTGAATTAATTCCTTACGGACTGAATTAATTCCTTACGGACTGAATTAAATCCTTACGGACTGAATTAATTCCTTACGGACTGAATTAATTCCTTAGGGACTGAAATAATTCCTTACTGACTGAATTAATTCCTTACGGACTGAATTAATTCCTTACGGACTTAATTAATTCCTTACGGACTGAATTAATTCTTCACGGTCTGAATTAATTCCGTACGGATTTTATTAATTACTTACGGACTGAATTAATTCTTTACGGACTGAATTAATACCTTACGGACTGAATTAAATCCTTACGGACAGAAATAATTCCTTACGGACTGAATTAACTCCTTACTTAATTAATTAATTCCTTACGGACTGAATTAGTTCCTTACGGACTGAATTAATTCCTTACGGACTGAATTATTTCCTTACGGACTGAATTAATTCTTTAGGATTGATTGAATTCCTTTCTTACTGAATTAATTCCTTACGGACTGAATTAATTCCTTACGGACTGAATTAATTCCTTACGGACTGAATTAATTCCTTACGGACTGAATTAATTTCATACGGACTGAATTAATTCCTTACGGACTGAATTAATTCCTTACGGACTTAATTAATTCCGTAAGGAATGAATTAATTAATTACGGACTGAAATAATTCCTTACGGACTGAATTAATTACTTACGGACTGAATTAATTCCTTAATTAATTCCTTACGGACTGAATTAATTTCATACGGACTGAATTAATTCCTTACGGACTGAATTAATTCCTTACTGACTGAATTAATTCCTTACGGACTGAATTAACTCCTTACGGACTGAATTAATTTCGTACGGATTTTATTTATTACTTACGGACTGAATTAATTCTTTACGGATTTAATTAATTCCTTACGGACTGAATTAATTCCTTACGGACTGAATTAATTCCTTACGGACTTAATTAATTCCTTACGTACTTAATTAATTCTTCACGGTCTGAATTAATTCCGTACGGATTTTATTAATTACTTACGGACTGAATTAATTCTTTACGGACTGAATTAATACCTTACGGACTGAATTAAATCCTTACGGACAGAAATAATTCCTTACGGACTGAATTAACTCCTTACTTAATTAATTAATTCCTTACGGACTGAATTAATTCCTTACGGACTGAATTAATTCCTTACGGACTGAATTATTTCCTTACGGACTGAATTAATTCCTTACGGACTGAATTAATTCCTTACGGACTGAATTAATTCCTTACGGACTGAATTAATTCCTTACGGACTGAATTAATTTCATACGGACTGAATTAATTTCATACGGACTGAATTAATTCCTAACGGACTGAATTAATTCCTTACTGACTGAATTAATTCCTTACGGACTGAATTAATTCCTTACGGACTGAATTAATTCCTTACGGACTGAATTAATTAATTACGGACTTAATTAATTCCGTAAGGAATGAATAATTGCTTACGGACTGAATTAATTACTTACGGACTGAATTAATTCCGTAATTAATTCCTTACGGACTGAATTAATTCCTTACGGACTGAATTAATTCCTTACGGACTGAAATAATTCCTTACTGACTGAATTAATTCCTTACGGACTGAATTAATTCCTTACGGACTGAATTAATTTCATACGGACTGAATTAATTCCTTACGGACTGAATTAATTCCTTACTGACTGAATTAATTCCTTACGGACTGAATTAATTCCTTACGGACTGAATTTATTCCTTACGGACTTAATTAATTCCGTAAGGAATGAATTAATTAATTACGGACTGAAATAATTGCTTACGGACTGAATTAATTACTTACGGACTGAATTAATTCCTTAATTAATTCCTTACGGACTGAATTAATTTCATACGGACTGAATTAATTCCTAACGGACTGAATTAATTCCTTACTGACTGAATTAATTCCTTACGGACTGAATTAATTCCTTACGGACTGAATTAATTCCTTACGGACTGAATTAATTAATTACGGACTTAATTAATTCCGTAAGGAATGAATTAATTAATTACGGACTGAAATAATTCCTTTCGGACTGAATTAATTACTTACGGACTGAATTAATTCCTTAGTTAATTCCTTACGGACTGAATTAATTTCATACGGACTGAATTAATTCCTAACGGACTGAATTAATTCCTTACTGACTGAATTAATTCCTTACGGACTGAATTAATTCCTTACGGACTGAATTAATTCCTTACGGACTGAATTAATTAATTACGGACTTAATTAATTCCGTAAGGAATGAATTAATTAATTACGGACTGAAATAATTCCTTTCGGACTGAATTAATTACTTACGGACTGAATTAATTCCTTAGTTAATTCCTTACGGACTGAATTAATTTCATACGGACTGAATTAATTTCGTACGGATTTTATTTATTACTTACGGACTGAATTAATTCCTTACGGATTTAATTAATTCCTTACGGACTGAATTAATTCCTTACGGACTGAATTAATTCCTTACGGACTGAATTAATTCCTTACGGACTGAATTAATTTCATACGGTCTGAATTAATTCCTTACGGACTGAATTAATTCCTTACTGACTGAATTAATTCCTTACGGACTGAATTAATTCCTTACGGACTGAATTAATTCCTTACGGACTGAATTAATTCCTTACGGACTGAATTAATTCCTTACGGACTTAATTAATTCCGTAAGGAATGAATTAATTAATTACGGACTGAAATAATTGCTTACGGACTGAATTAATTACTTACGGACTGAATTAATTCCTTAATTAATTCCTTACGGACTGAATTAATTTCATACGGACTGAATTAATTCCTTACGGACTGAATTAATTCCTTACTGACTGAATTAATTCCTTACGGACTGAATTAATTCCTTACGGACTGAATTAATTCCTTACGGACTTAATTAATTCCGTAAGGAATGAATTAATTAATTACGGACTGAAATAATTCCTTTCGGACTGAATTAATTACTTACGGACTGAATTAATTCCTTAATTAATTCCTTACGGACTGAATTAATTTCGTACGGATTTTATTTATTACTTACGGACTGAATTAATTCCTTACGGATTTAATTAATTCCTTACGGACTGAATTAATTCCTTACGGACTGAATTAATTCCTTACGGACTGAATTAATTCCTTACGGACTGAATTAATTTCATACGGACTGAATTAATTCCTTACGGACTGAATTAATTCCTTACTGACTGAATTAATTCCTTACGGACTGAATTAATTCCTTACAGACTGAATTAATTCCTTACGGACTGAATTAATTCCTTACGGACTGAATTAATTCCTTACGGACTTAATTAATTCCGTAAGGAATGAATTAATTAATTACGGACTGAAATAATTGCTTACGGACTGAATTAATTACTTACGGACTGAATTAATTCCGTAATTAATTCCTTACGGACTGAATTAATTTCATACGGACTGAATTAATTCCTTACGGACTGAATTAATTCCTTACTGACTGAATTAATTCCTTACGGACTGAATTAATTCCTTACGGACTGAATTAATTTCGTACGGATTTTATTTATTACTTACGGACTGAATTAATTCCTTACGGATTTAATTAATTCCTTACGGACTGAATTAATTCCTTAGGGACTGAATTAATTCCTTACGGACTGAATTATTTCCTTACGGACTGAATTAATTCTTTAGGATTGACTGAATTCCTTTCTTACCGAATTAATTCCTTACGGACTGAATTAATTCCTTACGGACTGAATTAATTCCTTACGGACTGAATTAAATCCTTACGGACTGAATTAATTCCTTACGGACTGAATTAATTCCTTACGGACTGAAATAATTCCTTACTGACTGAATTAATTCCTTACGGACTGAATTAATTCCTTACGGACTGAATTAATTTCATACGGACTGAATTAATTCCTTACGGACTGAATTAATTCCTTACTGACTGAATTAATTCCTTACGGACTGAATTAATTCCTTACGGACTGAATTTATTCCTTACGGACTTAATTAATTCCGTAAGGAATGAATTAATTAATTACGGACTGAAATAATTGCTTACGGACTGAATTAATTACTTACGGACTGAATTAATTCCTTAATTAATTCCTTACGGACTGAATTAATTTCATACGGACTGAATTAATTCCTAACGGACTGAATTAATTCCTTACTGACTGAATTAATTCCTTACGGACTGAATTAATTCCTTACGGACTGAATTAATTCCTTACGGACTGAATTAATTAATTACGGACTTAATTAATTCCGTAAGGAATGAATTAATTAATTACGGACTGAAATAATTCCTTTCGGACTGAATTAATTACTTACGGACTGAATTAATTCCTTAGTTAATTCCTTACGGACTGAATTAATTTCATACGGACTGAATTAATTTCGTACGGATTTTATTTATTACTTACGGACTGAATTAATTCCTTACGGATTTAATTAATTCCTTACGGACTGAATTAATTCCTTACGGACTGAATTAATTCCTTACGGACTGAATTAATTCCTTACGGACTGAATTAATTTCATACGGTCTGAATTAATTCCTTACGGACTGAATTAATTCCTTACTGACTGAATTAATTCCTTACGGACTGAATTAATTCCTTACGGACTGAATTAATTCCTTACGGACTGAATTAATTCCTTACGGACTGAATTAATTCCTTACGGACTTAATTAATTCCGTAAGGAATGAATTAATTAATTACGGACTGAAATAATTGCTTACGGACTGAATTAATTACTTACGGACTGAATTAATTCCTTAATTAATTCCTTACGGACTGAATTAATTTCATACGGACTGAATTAATTCCTTACGGACTGAATTAATTCCTTACTGACTGAATTAATTCCTTACGGACTGAATTAATTCCTTACGGACTGAATTAATTCCTTACGGACTTAATTAATTCCGTAAGGAATGAATTAATTAATTACGGACTGAAATAATTCCTTTCGGACTGAATTAATTACTTACGGACTGAATTAATTCCTTAATTAATTCCTTACGGACTGAATTAATTTCGTACGGATTTTATTTATTACTTACGGACTGAATTAATTCCTTACGGATTTAATTAATTCCTTACGGACTGAATTAATTCCTTACGGACTGAATTAATTCCTTACGGACTGAATTAATTCCTTACGGACTGAATTAATTTCATACGGACTGAATTAATTCCTTACGGACTGAATTAATTCCTTACTGACTGAATTAATTCCTTACGGACTGAATTAATTCCTTACAGACTGAATTAATTCCTTACGGACTGAATTAATTCCTTACGGACTGAATTAATTCCTTACGGACTTAATTAATTCCGTAAGGAATGAATTAATTAATTACGGACTGAAATAATTGCTTACGGACTGAATTAATTACTTACGGACTGAATTAATTCCGTAATTAATTCCTTACGGACTGAATTAATTTCATACGGACTGAATTAATTCCTTACGGACTGAATTAATTCCTTACTGACTGAATTAATTCCTTACGGACTGAATTAATTCCTTACGGACTGAATTAATTTCGTACGGATTTTATTTATTACTTACGGACTGAATTAATTCCTTACGGATTTAATTAATTCCTTACGGACTGAATTAATTCCTTACGGACTGAATTAATTCCTTACGGACTGAATTATTTCCTTACGGACTGAATTAATTCTTTAGGATTGACTGAATTCCTTTCTTACCGAATTAATTCCTTACGGACTGAATTAATTCCTTACGGACTGAATTAAATCCTTACGGACTGAATTAATTCCTTACGGACTGAATTAATTCCTTACGGACTGAAATAATTCCTTACTGACTGAATTAATTCCTTACGGACTGAATTAATTCCTTACGGACTTAATTAATTCTTTACGGACTGAATTAATTCTTCACGGTCTGAATTAATTCCGTACGGATTTTATTAATTACTTACGGACTGAATTAATTCTTTACGGACTGAATTAATACCTTACGGACTGAATTAAATCCTTACGGACAGAAATAATTCCTTACGGACTGAATTAACTCCTTACTTAATTAATTAATTCCTTACGGACTGAATTAATTCCTTACGGACTGAATTAATTCCTTACGGACTGAATTATTTCCTTACGGACTGAATTAATTCTTTAGGATTGATTGAATTCCTTTCTTACTGAATTAATTCCTTACGGACTGAATTAATTCCTTACGGACTGAATTAATTCCTTACGGACTGAATTAATTCCTTACGGACTGAATTAATTTCATACGGACTGAATTAATTCCTTACGGACTGAATTAATTCCTTACGGACTTAATTAATTCCGTAAGGAATGAATTAATTAATTACGGACTGAAATAATTCCTTACGGACTGAATTAATTACTTACGGACTGAATTAATTCCTTAATTAATTCCTTACGGACTGAATTAATTTCATACGGACTGAATTAATTCCTTACGGACTGAATTAATTCCTTACTGACTGAATTAATTCCTTACGGACTGAATTAACTCCTTACGGACTGAATTAATTTCGTACGGATTTTATTTATTACTTACGGACTGAATTAATTCTTTACGGATTTAATTAATTCCTTACGGACTGAATTAATTCCTTACGGACTGAATTAATTCCTTACGGACTTAATTAATTCCTTACGTACTTAATTAATTCTTCACGGTCTGAATTAATTCCGTACGGATTTTATTAATTACTTACGGACTGAATTAATTCTTTACGGACTGAATTAATACCTTACGGACTGAATTAAATCCTTACGGACAGAAATAATTCCTTACGGACTGAATTAACTCCTTACTTAATTAATTAATTCCTTACGGACTGAATTAATTCCTTACGGACTGAATTAATTCCTTACGGACTGAATTATTTCCTTACGGACTGAATTAATTCTTTAGGATTGATTGAATTCCTTTCTTACTGAATTAATTCCTTACGGACTGAATTAATTCCTTACGGACTGAATTAATTCCTTACGGACTGAATTAATTCCTTACGGACTGAATTAATTTCATACGGACTGAATTAATTCCTTACGGACTGAATTAATTCCTTACGGACTTAATTAATTCCGTAAGGAATGAATTAATTAATTACGGACTGAAATAATTCCTTACGGACTGAATTAATTACTTACGGACTGAATTAATTCCTTAATTAATTCCTTACGGACTGAATTAATTTCATACGGACTGAATTAATTCCTTACGGACTGAATTAATTCCTTACTGACTGAATTAATTCCTTACGGACTGAATTAACTCCTTACGGACTGAATTAATTTCGTACGGATTTTATTTATTACTTACGGACTGAATTAATTCTTTACGGATTTAATTAATTCCTTACGGACTGAATTAATTCCTTACGGACTGAATTAATTCCTTACGGACTGAATTAATTCCTTACGTACTTAATTAATTCTTCACGGTCTGAATTAATTCCGTACGGATTTTATTAATTACTTACGGACTGAATTAATTCTTTACGGACTGAATTAATACCTTACGGACTGAATTAAATCCTTACGGACAGAAATAATTCTTTACGGACTGAATTAACTCCTTACTTAATTAATTAATTCCTTACGGACTGAATTAATTCCTTACGGACTGAATTAATTCCTTACGGACTGAATTATTTCCTTACGGACTGAATTAATTCCTTACGGACTGAATTAATTCCTTACGGACTGAATTAATTCCTTACGGACTGAATTAATTCCTTACGGACTGAATTAATTTCATACGGACTGAATTAATTCCTTACGGACTGAATTAATTCCTTACGGACTGAATTAATTCCTTACGGACTGAATTAATTCCTTACGGACTGAATTAATTCCTTACGGACTTAATTAATTCCGTAAGGAATGAATTAATTAATTACGGACTGAAATAATTGCTTACGGACTGAATTAATTACTTACGGACTGAATTAATTCCTTAATTAATTCCTTACGGACTGAATTAATTTCATACGGACTGAATTAATTCCTTACGGACTGAATTAATTCCTTACTGACTGAATTAATTCCTTACGGACTGAATTAATTCATTACGGACTGAATTAATTCCTTACGGACTGAATTAATTCCTTACGGACTGAATTAATTCCTTACGGACTTAATTAATTCCGTAAGGAATGAATTAATTAATTACGGACTGAAATAATTCCTTTCGGACTGAATTAATTACTTACGGACTGAATTAATTCCTTCATTAATTCCTTACGGACTGAATTAATTTCATACGGACTGAATTAATTTCGTACGGATTTTATTTATTACTTACGGACTGAATTAATTCCTTACGGATTTAATTAATTCCTTACGGACTGAATTAATTCCTTACGGACTGAATTAATTCCTTACGGACTGAATTCATTCCTTACGGACTGAATTAATTTCATACGGACTGAATTAATTCCTTACGGACTGAATTAATTCCTTACTGACTGAATTAATTCCTTACGGACTGAATTAATTCCTTACGGACTGAATTAATTCCTTACGGACTGAATTAATTCCTTACGGACTGAATTAATTCCTTACGGACTTAATTAATTCCGTAAGGAATGAATTAATTAATTACGGACTGAAATAATTGCTTACGGACTGAATTAATTACTTACGGACTGAATTAATTCCTTAATTAATTCCTTACGGACTGAATTAATTTCATACGGACTGAATTAATTCCTTACGGACTGAATTAATTCCTTACTGACTGAATTAATTCCTTACGGACTGAATTAATTCCTTACGGACTGAATTAATTCCTTACGGACTGAATTAATTCCTTACGGACTGAATTAATTCCTTACGGACTTAATTAATTCCGTAAGGCATGAATTAATTAATTACGGACTGAAATAATTCCTTTCGGACTGAATTAATTACTTACGGACTGAATTAATTCCTTAATTAATTCCTTACGGACTGAATTAATTTCATACGGACTGAATTAATTTCGTACGGATTTTATTTATTACTTACGGACTGAATTAATTCCTTACGGATTTAATTAATTCCTTACGGACTGAATTAATTCCTTACGGACTGAATTAATTCCTTACGGACTGAATTAATTCCTTACGGACTGAATTAATTTCATACGGACTGAATTAATTCCTTACGGACTGAATTAATTCCTTACTGACTGAATTAATTCCTTACGGACTGAATTAATTCCTTACGGACTGAATTAATTCCTTACGGACTGAATTAATTCCTTACGGACTGAATTAATTCCTTACGGACTTAATTAATTCCGTAAGGAATGAATTAATTAATTCCGTAAGGAATGAATTAATTAATTACGGACTGAAATAATTGCTTACGGACTGAATTAATTACTTACGGACTGAATTAATTCCTTACGGACTGAATTAATTCCTTACTGACTGAATTAATTTCTTACGGACTGAATTAATTCCTTACGGACTGAATTAATTCCTTACGGACTGAATTAATTCCTTACGGACTGAATTAATTCCTTACGGACTTAATTAATTCCGTAAGGAATGAATTAATTAATTACGGACTGAAATAATTCCTTTCGGACTGAATTAATTACTTACGGACTGAATTAATTCCTTAATTAATTCCTTACGGACTGAATTAATTTCATACGGACTGAATTAATTCCTTACGGACTGAATTAATTCCTTACTGACTGAATTAATTCCTTACGGACTGAATTAAATCCTTACGGACTGAATTAATTCCTTACGGACTGAATTAATTCCTTACGGACTGAATTAATTCCTTACGGACTTAATTAATTCCTTACGTACATAATTAATTCCTTACGTATTTAATTAATTCCTTACGGTCTGAATTAATTCCGTACGGATTTTATTAACTACTTACGGACTGAATTAATTCCTTACGGACTTAATTAATTCCTTACGGACTGAATTAATTCCTTACGGACTGAATTAATTCCTGACGGACTGAATTATTTCCTTACGGACTGAATTAATTCTTTAGGATTGATTGAATTCCTTTCTTACCGAATTAATTCCTTACGGACTTAATTAATTCCGTAAGGAATGAATTAATTAATTACGGACTGAAATAATTCCTTACGGACTGAATTAATTCCTTACGGACTTCATTAATTCCTTTCGGGCTTAATTAATTCCTTACGGACTGAATTAATTCCTTACGGACTGAATTAATTCATTACGGACATAATTAATCCATTACGGACTGAATTAATACCTTACGGACTGAATTAAATCCTTACGGACAGAATTAAATCCTTACGGACTGAATTAATTCCTTACGGACTGAATTAATTCCTTACGGACTGAATTATTTCCTTACGGAATTAATTAATTCCTTACGGACTTAATTAATTCCTTACGGACTGAGTTAATACCTTACGGACTGAATTAAATCCTTACGGAATGAATTAATTCCATTACGGACTTAATTAATTCCTTACGGACTGAATTAAATCCTTACGGACAGAATTAAATCCTTACGGACTGAATTAATTCCTTACGGACTGAATTAATTCCTTACGGACTGAATTATTTCCTTACGGAATTAATTAATTCTTCACGGACTGAATTAATTCCGTACGGATTTGATTAATTCCTTACGGACTGAATTAATTCCTTACGGACTGAATTAATTCCTGACGGACTGAATTATTTCCTTACGGACTGAATTAATTCTTTAGGATTGATTGAATTCCTTTCTTACCGAATTAATTCCTTACGGACTGAATTAATTCCTTACGGACTTAATTAATTCCTTACGGACTTAATTAATTCCTTACGTACTTAATAATTCCTTACGGTCTGAATTAATTCCGTACAGATTTTATTAACTACTTACGGACTGAATTAATTCCTTACGGACTTAATTAATTCCTTACGGACTGAATTAATTCCTTTCTTACCGAATTAATTCCTTACGGACTGAATTAATTCCTTACGGACTTAATTAATTCCGTAAGGAATGAATTAATTAATTACGGACTGAAATAATTCCTTACGGACTGAATTATTTCCTTACGGACTGAATTAATTCTTTAGGATTGATTGAATTCCTTTCTTACCGAATTAATTAATTACGGACTGAAATAATTCCTTACTAACTTCATTAATTCCTTTCGGACTTAATTAATTCATTACGGACTTAATTAATTCCTTACGGACTTAATTAATTCACTACGGACTGAATTAATACCTTACGGACTAAATTAAATCCTTACGGACTGAATTAATTCCTTACGGACTTAATTAATTCCTTACGTACTTAATTAATTCTTCACGGTCTGAATTAATTCCGTACGGATTTGATTAATTACTTACGGACTGAATTAATTCTTTACGGACTGAATTAATACCTTACGGACTGAATTATTTCCTTACGGACTGAATTAATTCTTTAGGATTGATTGAATTCCTTTCTTACTGAATTAATTCCTTACGGACTGAATTAATTCCTTACGGACTTAATTAACTCCGTAAGGAATGAATTAATTAATTACGGATTGAAATAATTCCTTACGGACTGAATTAATTACTTACGGACTGAATTAATTCCTTAATTAATTCCTTACGGACTGAATTAATTTCATACGGACTGAATTAATTCCTTACGGACTGAATTAATTCCTTACTGACGGAATTAATTCCTTACGGACTGAATTAATTCCGTAAGGAATGAATTAATTAATTACGGACTGAAATAATTCCTTACGGACTGAATTAATTACTTACGGACTGAATTAATTCCTTAATTAATTCCTTACGGACTGAATTAATTTCATACGGACTGAATTAATTCCTTACGGACTGAATTAATTCCTTACTGACTGAATTAATTCCTTACGGACTGAATTAATTCCTTACGGACGGAATTAATTTCGTACGGATTTTATTTATTACTTACGGACTGAATTAATTCCTTACGGATTTAATTAATTCCTTACGGACTGAATTAATTCCTTACGGACTGAATTAATTCTTTAGGATTGACTGAATTCCTTTCTTACCGAATTAATTCCTTACGGACTGAATTAATTCCTTACGGACTGAATTAATTCCTTACGGACTGAATAAATTCCTTACGGACTGAATTAATACCTTACGGACTGAATTAAATCCTTACGGACTGAATTAATTCCTTACGGACTGAATTAATTCCTTACGGACTGAAATAATTCCTTACTGACTGAATTAATTCCTTACGGACTGAATTAATTCCTTACGTACTTAGTTAATTCCTTACGGTCTGAATAAATTCCGTACGGATTTTATTAACTACTTCCGGACTGAATTAATTCCTTACGGACTTAATTAATTCCTTACGGACTGAATTAATTCCTTACGGACTGAATTAATTCCTTACGGACTGAATTATTTCCTTACGGACTGAATTAATTCTTTAGGATTGATTGAATTCCTTTCTTACCGAATTAATTAATTACGGACTGAAATAATTCCTTACTAACTTCATTAATTCCTTTCGGACTTAATTAATTCATTACGGACTTAATTAATTCCTTACGGACTTAATTAATTCACTACGGACTGAATTAATACCTTACGGACTAAATTAAATCCTTACGGACTGAATTAATTCCTTACGGACTTAATTAATTCCTTACGTACTTAATTAATTCTTCACGGTCTGAATTAATTCCGTACGGATTTGATTAATTCCTTACGGACTGAATTAATTCCTTACGGACTGAATTAATTCCTGACGGACTGAATTATTTCCTTACGGACTGAATTAATTCTTTAGGATTGATGGAATTCCTTTCTTACCGAATTAATTCCTTACGGACTGAATTAATTCCTTACGTACTTAATAATTCCTTACGGTCTGAATTAATTCCGTACAGATTTTATTAACTACTTACGGACTGAATTAATTCCTTACGGACTTAATTAATTCCTTACGGACTGAATTAATTCCTTTCTTACCGAATTAATTCCTTACGGACTGAATTAATTCCTTACGGACTTAATTAATTCCGTAAGGAATGAATTAATTAATTACGGACTGAAATAATTCCTTACGGACTGAATTAATTCCTTACGGACTTCATTAATTCCTTTCGGACTTAATTAATTCATTACGGACTTAATTAATTCCTTACGGACTTAATTAATTCACTACGGACTGAATTAATACCTTACGGACTGAATTAAATCCTTACGGACAGAATTAATTCCTTACGGATTGAATTAATTCCTTACGGACTTAATTATTTCCTTACGGACTGAATTAATTCTTTAGGATTGATTGAATTCCTTTCTTACTGAATTAATTCCTTACGGACTGAATTAATTCCTTACGGACTGAACTAATTCATTACGGACATAATTAATCCATTACGGACTGAATTAATTCCTTACGTACTGAACTTATTCATTACGGACTGAATTAATTCCTTACGGACTGAATTAATTCCTTACGGACTGAATTAATACCTTACGGACTGAATTAAATCCTTACGGACAGAATTAAATCCTTACGGACTGAATTAATTCCTAACGGACTGAATTAATTCCTTACGGACTGAATTATTTCCTTACGGACTTAATTAATTCCTTACGGACTTAATTAATTCCTTACGGACTGAGTTAATACCTTACGGACTGAATTAAATCCTTACGGAATGAATTAATTCCTTACGGACTGAATTAATTCCTTACGGACTGAAATAATTCCTTACTGACTGAATTAATTCCTTACGGACTGAATTAATTCCTTACGGACTTAATTAATTCCTTACGTACTTAATAATTCCTTACGGTCTGAATTAATTCCGTACGGATTTTATTAACTACTTACGGACTGAATTAATTCCTTACGGACTTAATTAATTCCTTACGGACTGAATTAATTCCTTACGGACTGAATTAATTCCTGACGGACTGAATTATTTCCTTACGGACTGAATTAATTCTTTAGGATTGATTGAATTCCTTTCTTACCGAATTAATTCCTTACGGACTGAATTAATTCCTTACGGACTGAATTAATTCCTTACGGACTTAATTAATTCCTTACGTACTTAATAATTCCTTACGGTCTGAATTAATTCCGTAAAGATTTTATTAACTACTTACGGACTGAATTAATTCCTTACGGACTTAATTAATTCCTTACGGACTGAATTAATTCCTTACGGACTGAATTAATTCCTGACGGACTGAATTATTTCCTTACGGACTGAATTAATTCTTTAGGATTGATTGAATTCCTTTCTTACCGAATTAATTCCTTACGGACTGAATTAATTCCTTACGGACTTAATTAATTCCGTAAGGAATGAATTAATTAATTACGGACTGAAATAATTCCTTACGGACTGAATTAATTCCTTACGGACTTCATTAATTCCTTTCGGACTTAATTAATTCATTACGGACTTAATTAATTCCTTACGGACTTAATTAATTCACTACGGACTGAATTAATACCTTGCGGACTGAATTAAATCCTTACGGACAGAATTAATTCCTTACGGACTGAATTAATTCCTTACGGACTTAATTATTTCCTTACGGACTGAATTAATTCTTTAGGATTGATTGAATTCCTTTCTTACTGAATTAATTCCTTACGGACTGAATTAATTCCTTACGGACTGAATTAATTCATTACGGACATAATTAATCCATTACGGACTGAATTAATTCCTTACGTACTGAACTTATTCATTACGGACTGAATTAATTCCTTACGGACTGAATTAATTCCTTACGGACTGAATTAATACCTAAGGGACTGAATTAATACCTTACGGACTGAAGTAAATCCTTACGGACAGAATTAAATCCTTACGGACTGAATTAATTCCTTACGTACTTAGTTAATTCCTTACGGTCTGAATAAATTCCGTACGGATTTTATTAACTACTTACGGACTGAATTAATTCCTTACGGACTTAATTAATTCCTCACGGACTGAATTAATTCCTTACGGACTGAATTAATTCCTTACGGACTGAATTAATTCCTTACGGACTGAATTAATACCTTACGGACTGAATTAAATCCTTACGGACTGAATTAATTCCTTACGGACTGAAATAATTCCTTACTGACTGAATTAATTCCTTACGGACTGAATTAATTCCTTACGGACTGAATTAATTCCTTACGGACTTAATTAATTCCTTACGGACTTAATTAATTCCTTACGCACTTAATTAATTCCTTACGGTCTGAATTAATTCCGTACGGATTTTATTAACTACTTACGGACTGAATTAATTCCTTACGGACTTAATTAATTCCTTACGGACTGAATTAATTCCTTACGGACTTAATTAATTCCTTACGTACTTAGTTAATTCCTTACGGTCTGAATAAATTCCGTACGGATTTTATTAACTACTTACGGACTGAATTAATTCCTTACGGACTTAATTAATTCCTTACGGACTGAATTAATTCCTTACGGACTGAATTAATTCCTTACGGACTGAATTATTTCCTTACGGACTGAATTAATTCTTTAGGATTGATTGAATTCCTTTCTTACCGAATTAATTAATTACGGACTGAAATAATTCCTTACTAACTTCATTAATTCCTTTCGGACTTAATTAATTCATTACGGACTTAATTAATTCCTTACGGACTTAATTAATTCACTACGGACTGAATTAATACCTTACGGACTAAATTAAATCCTTACGGACTGAATTAATTCCTTACGGACTTAATTAATTCCTTACGTACTTAATTAATTCTTCACGGTCTGAATTAATTCCGTACGGATTTGATTAATTACTTACGGACTGAATTAATTCTTTACGGACTGAATTAATACCTTACGGACTGACTTAAATCCTTACGGACTGAATTAATTTCTTACGGACTGAATTAATTCCTTACGGACTGAATTATTTCCTTACGGACTGAATTAATTCTTTAGGATTGATTGAATTCCTTTCTTACTGAATTAATTCCTTACGGACTGAATTAATTCCTTACGGACTTAATTAACTCCGTAAGGAATGAACTAATTAATTACGGACTGAAATAATTCCTTACGGACTGAATTAATTACTTACGGACTGAATTAATTCCTTAATTAATTCCTTACGGACTGAATTAATTTCATACGGACTGAATTAATTCCTTACGGACTGAATTAATTCCTTACTGACGGAATTAATTCCTTACGGACTGAATTAATTCCTTACGGACTGAATTAATTCCTCACGGACTGAATTAATTCCTTACGGACTGAATTAATTCCTTACGGACTTAATTAATTCCGTAAGGAATGAATTAATTAATTACGGACTGAAATAATTCCTTACGGACTGAATTAATTACTTACGGACTGAATTAATTCCTTAATTAATTAATTACGGACTGAATTAATTTCATACGGACTGAATTAATTCCTTACGGACTGAATTAATTCCTTACTGACTGAATTTATTACTTACGGACTGAATTAATTCCTTACGGATTTAATTAATTCCTTACGGACTGAATTAATTCCTTACGGACTGAATTAATTCTTTAGGATTGACTGAATTCCTTTCTTACCGAATTAATTCCTTACGGACTGAATTAATTCCTTACGGACTGAATTAATTCCTTACGGACTGAATTAATTCCTTACGGACTGAATTAATACCTTACGGACTGAATTAAATCCTTACGGACTGAATTAATTCCTTACGGACTGAATTAATTCCTTACGGACTGAAATAATTCGTTACTGACTGAATTAATTCCTTACGGACTGAATTAATTCCTTACGGACTGAATTAATTCCTTACGGACTTAATTAATTCCTTACGGACTGAATTAATTCCTTACGGACTGAATTAATTCCTTACGGACTGAATTATTTCCTTACGGACTGAATTAATTCTTTAGGATTGATTGAATTCCTTTCTTACCGAATTAATTCCTTACGGACTGAATTAATTCCTTACGGACTTAATTAATTCCGTAAGGAATGAATTAATTAATTACGGACTTAATTAATTCCTTACGGACTGAATTAATTCCTTACGGACTGAATTAATTCCTTACGGACTTAATTAATTCCTTACGTACTTAGTTAATTCCTTACGGTCTGAATAAATTCCGTACGGATTTTATTAACTACTTACGGACTGAATTAATTAATTACGGACTTAATTAATTCCTTACGGACTGAATTAATTCCTTACGGACTGAATTAATTCCTTACGGACTGAATTAATTCCTTACGGACTGAATTAATTCCTTACGGACTGAATTAATTCCTTACGGACTGAATTAATTCCTTACGGACTTAATTAATTCCTTACGGACTTAATTAATTCCTTACGGACTTAATTAATTCCTTACGGACTTAATTAATTCCTTACGTACTTAATTAATTCCTTACGGTCTGAATTAATTCCGTACGGATTTTATTAACTACTTACGGACTGAATTAATTCCTTACGGACTTAATTAATTCCTTACGGACTGAATTAATTCCTTACGGACTTAATTAATTCCTTACGGACTGAATTATTTCCTTACGGACTGAATTAATTCTTTAGGATTGATTGAATTCCTTTCTTACCGAATTAATTCCTTACGGACTGAATTAATTCCTTACGGACTTAATTAATTCCGTAAGGAATGAATTAATTAATTACGGACTTAATTAATTCCTTACGGACTGAATTAATTCCTTACGGACTGAATTAATTCCTTACGGACTTAATTAATTCCTTACGTACTTAGTTAATTCCTTACGGTCTGAATAAATTCCGTACGGATTTTATTAACTACTTACGGACTGAATTAATTCCTTACGGACTTAATTAATTCCTTACGGACCGAATTAATTCCTTACGGACTGAATTAATTCCTTACGGACTGAATTAATTCCTTACGGACTGAATTAATTCCTTACGGACTGAATTAATACCTTACGGACTGAATTAAATCCTTACGGACTGAATTAATTCCTTACGGACTGAATTAATTCCTTACGGACTGAAATAATTCCTTACTGACTGAATTAATTCCTTACGGACTGAATTAATTCCTTACGGACTGAATTAATTCCTTACGGACTGAATTAATTCCTTACGGACTTAATTAATTCCTTACGTACTTAATTAATTCCTTACGGTCTGAATTAATTCCGTACGGATTTTATTAACTACTTACGGACTGAATTAATTCCTTACGGACTGAATTAATTCCTTACGGACTGAATTAATTCCTTACGGACTGAATTATTTCCTTACGGACTGAATTAATTCTTTAGGATTGATTGAATTCCTTTCTTACCGAATTAATTCCTTACGGACTGAATTAATTCCTTACGGACTTAATTAATTCCGTAAGGAATGAATTAATTAATTACGGACTTAATTAATTCCTTACGGACTGAATTAATTCCTTACGGACTGAATTAATTCCTTACGGACTTAATTAATTCCTTACGTACTTAGTTAATTCCTTACGGTCTGAATAAATTCCGTACGGATTTTATTAACTACTTACGGACTGAATTAATTCCTTACGGACTTAATTAATTCCTTACGGACTGAATTAATTCCTTACGGACTGAATTAATTCCTTACGGACTGAATTATTTCCTTACGGACTGAATTAATTCTTTAGGATTGATTGAATTCCTTTCTTACCGAATTAATTCCTTACGGACTGAATTAATTCCTTACGGACTGAATTAATTCCTTACGGACTGAATTAATTCCTTACGGACTTAATTAATTCCTTACGGACTTAATTAATTCCTTACGGACTTAATTAATTCCTTACGTACTTAATTAATTCCTTACGGTCTGAATTAATTCCGTACGGATTTTATTAACTACTTACGGACTGAATTAATTCCTTACGGACTTAATTAATTCCTTACGGACTGAATTAATTCCTTACGGACTGAATTAATTCCTTACGGACTGAATTATTTCCTTACGGACTGAATTAATTCTTTAGGATTGATTGAATTCCTTTCTTACCGAATTAATTCCTTACGGACTGAATTAATTCCTTACGGACTGAATTAATTCCTTACGGACTGAATTAATACCTTACGGACTGAATTAAATCCTTACGGACTGAATTAATTCCTTACGGACTGAATTAATTCCTTACGGACTGAAATAATTCGTTACTGACTGAATTAATTCCTTACGGACTGAATTAATTCCTTACGGACTGAATTAATTCCTTACGGACTTAATTAATTCCTTACGGACTGAATTAATTCCTTACGGACTGAATTAATTCCTTACGGACTGAATTATTTCCTTACGGACTGAATTAATTCTTTAGGATTGATTGAATTCCTTTCTTACCGAATTAATTCCTTACGGACTGAATTAATTCCTTACGGACTTAATTAATTCCGTAAGGAATGAATTAATTAATTACGGACTTAATTAATTCCTTACGGACTGAATTAATTCCTTACGGACTGAATTAATTCCTTACGGACTTAATTAATTCCTTACGTACTTAGTTAATTCCTTACGGTCTGAATAAATTCCGTACGGATTTTATTAACTACTTACGGACTGAATTAATTAATTACGGACTTAATTAATTCCTTACGGACTGAATTAATTCCTTACGGACTGAATTAATTCCTTACGGACTGAATTAATTCCTTACGGACTGAATTAATTCCTTACGGACTGAATTAATTCCTTACGGACTGAATTAATTCCTTACGGACTTAATTAATTCCTTACGGACTTAATTAATTCCTTACGGACTTAATTAATTCCTTACGGACTTAATTAATTCCTTACGTACTTAATTAATTCCTTACGGTCTGAATTAATTCCGTACGGATTTTATTAACTACTTACGGACTGAATTAATTCCTTACGGACTTAATTAATTCCTTACGGACTGAATTAATTCCTTACGGACTTAATTAATTCCTTACGGACTGAATTATTTCCTTACGGACTGAATTAATTCTTTAGGATTGATTGAATTCCTTTCTTACCGAATTAATTCCTTACGGACTGAATTAATTCCTTACGGACTTAATTAATTCCGTAAGGAATGAATTAATTAATTACGGACTTAATTAATTCCTTACGGACTGAATTAATTCCTTACGGACTGAATTAATTCCTTACGGACTTAATTAATTCCTTACGTACTTAGTTAATTCCTTACGGTCTGAATAAATTCCGTACGGATTTTATTAACTACTTACGGACTGAATTAATTCCTTACGGACTTAATTAATTCCTTACGGACCGAATTAATTCCTTACGGACTGAATTAATTCCTTACGGACTGAATTAATTCCTTACGGACTGAATTAATTCCTTACGGACTGAATTAATACCTTACGGACTGAATTAAATCCTTACGGACTGAATTAATTCCTTACGGACTGAATTAATTCCTTACGGACTGAAATAATTCCTTACTGACTGAATTAATTCCTTACGGACTGAATTAATTCCTTACGGACTGAATTAATTCCTTACGGACTGAATTAATTCCTTACGGACTTAATTAATTCCTTACGTACTTAATTAATTCCTTACGGTCTGAATTAATTCCGTACGGATTTTATTAACTACTTACGGACTGAATTAATTCCTTACGGACTGAATTAATTCCTTACGGACTGAATTAATTCCTTACGGACTGAATTATTTCCTTACGGACTGAATTAATTCTTTAGGATTGATTGAATTCCTTTCTTACCGAATTAATTCCTTACGGACTGAATTAATTCCTTACGGACTTAATTAATTCCGTAAGGAATGAATTAATTAATTACGGACTTAATTAATTCCTTACGGACTGAATTAATTCCTTACGGACTGAATTAATTCCTTACGGACTTAATTAATTCCTTACGTACTTAGTTAATTCCTTACGGTCTGAATAAATTCCGTACGGATTTTATTAACTACTTACGGACTGAATTAATTCCTTACGGACTTAATTAATTCCTTACGGACTGAATTAATTCCTTACGGACTGAATTAATTCCTTACGGACTGAATTATTTCCTTACGGACTGAATTAATTCTTTAGGATTGATTGAATTCCTTTCTTACCGAATTAATTCCTTACGGACTGAATTAATTCCTTACGGACTGAATTAATTCCTTACGGACTGAATTAATTCCTTACGGACTTAATTAATTCCTTACGGACTTAATTAATTCCTTACGGACTTAATTAATTCCTTACGTACTTAATTAATTCCTTACGGTCTGAATTAATTCCGTACGGATTTTATTAACTACTTACGGACTGAATTAATTCCTTACGGACTTAATTAATTCCTTACGGACTGAATTAATTCCTTACGGACTGAATTAATTCCTTACGGACTGAATTATTTCCTTACGGACTGAATTAATTCTTTAGGATTGATTGAATTCCTTTCTTACCGAATTAATTCCTTACGGACTGAATTAATTCCTTACGGACTTAATTAATTCCGTAAGGAATGAATTAATTAATTACGGACTTAATTAATTCCTTACGTACTGAATTAATTCCTTACGGACTGAATTAATTCCTTACGGACTTAATTAATTCCTTACGTACTTAGTTAATTCCTTACGGTCTGAATAAATTCCGTACGGATTTTATTAACTACTTACGGACTGAATTAATTCCTTACGGACTTAATTAATTCCTTACGGACTGAATTAATTCCTTACGGACTGAATTAATTCCTTACGGACTGAATTATTTCCTTACGGACTGAATTAATTCTTTAGGATTGATTGAATTCCTTTCTTACCGAACTAATTCCTTACGGACTGAATTAATCCCTTACGGACTTAATCAATTCCGTAAGGAATGAATTAATTAATTACGGACTGAAATAATTCCTTACTAACTTCATTAATTCCTTTCGGACTTAATTAATTCATTACGGACTTAATTTATTCCTTACGGACTTAATTAATTCACTACGGACTGAATTAATACCTTACGGACTAAATTAAATCCTTACGGACTGAATTAATTCCTTTCGGACTTAATTAATTCCTTACGTACTTAATTAATTCTTCACGGTCTGAATTAATTCCGTACGGATTTTATTAATTACTTACGGACTGAATTAATTCTTTACGGACTGAATTAATACCTTACGGACTGACTTAAATCCTTACGGACAGAAATAATTCCTGACGGACTGAATTAACTCCTTACTTAATTAATTAATTCCTTACGGACTGAATTAATTCCTTACGGACTGAATTAATTCCTTACGGACTGAATTATTTCCTTACGGACTGAATTAATTCTTTAGGATTGATTGAATTCCTTTCTTACTGAATTAATTCCTTACGGACTGAATTAATTCCTTACGGACTTAATTAACTCCGTAAGGAATGAACTAATTAATTACGGACTGAAATAATTCCTTACGGACTGAATTAATTACTTACGGACTGAATTAATTCCTTAATTAATTCCTTACGGACTGAATTAATTTCATACTTACTGAATTAATTTCTTACGGACTGAATTAATTCCTTACTGACGGAATTAATTCCTTACGGACTGAATTAATTCCTTACGGACTGAATTAATTCCTTACGGACTGAATTAATTCCTTACGGACTGAATTAATTCCTAACGGACTTAATTAATTCCGTAAGGAATGAATTAATTAATTACGGACTGAAATAATTCCTTACGGACAGAATTAATTACTTACGGACTGAATTAATTCCTTAATTAATTCCTTACGGACTGAATTAATTTCATACGGACTGAATTAATTCCTTACGGACTGAATTAATTCCTTACTGACTGAATTAATTCTTTACGGACTGAATTAATTCCTTACGGACTGAATTAATTTCGTACGGATTTTATTTATTACTTACGGACTGAATTAATTCCTTACGGATTTAATTAATTCCTTACGGACTGAATTAATTCCTTACGGACTGAATTAATTCTTTAGGATTGACTGAATTCCTTTCTTACCGAATTAATTCCTTACGGACTGAATTAATTCCTTACGGACTGAATTAATACCTTACGGACTGAATTAAATCCTTACGGACTGAATTAATTCCTTACGGACTGAATTAATTCCTTACGGACTGAAATAATTCCTTACTGACTGAATTAATTCCTTATTTACTGAATTAATTCCTTACGGATTTAATTAATTCCTTACGGACTGAATTAATTCTTTACTTACTGAATTAATTCCTTACGGACTGAATCAATTCCTTAATTAATTCCTTACGGACTGTATTAATTCCTTTCTTACTGAATTAATTCCTTAAGGACTGAATTAATTCCTTAATTAATTCCTTACGGACTGAATTAATTTCATACGGACTGAATTAATTCATTAGGACTTAATTAATCCAATACGTACTGAACTTATTCATTACGGACTGAATTATTTCCTTACGGACTGAATTAATTCTTTAGGATTGATTGAATTCCTTTCTTACTGAATTAATTCCTTACGGACTGAATTAATTCCTTACGGACTTAATTAATTCCGTAAGGAATGAATTAATTCATTACGGACTGAAATAATTCCTTACGGAATGAATTAATTCCTTACGGACTTAATTAATTCACTACGGACTGAATTAATACCTTACGGACTGAATTAAATCCTTACGGACAGAATTAATTCCTTACGGACTGAATTAATTCCTTACGGACTTAATTATTTCCTTACGGACTGAATTAATTCTTTAGGATTGATTGAATTCCTTTCTTACTGAATTAATTCCTTACGGACTGAATTAATTCCTTACGGACTGAATTAGTTCCTTACGGACTTAATTAATTCCGTAAGGAATGAATTAATTAATTACGGACTGAAATAATTCCTTACGGACTGAATTAATTACTTACGGACTGAATTAATTCCTTAATTAATTCCTTACGGACTGAATTAATTTCATACGGACTGAATTATTTCCTTACGGACTGAATTAATTCTTTAGGATTGATTGAATTCCTTTCTTACTGAATTAATTCCTTACGGACTGAATTAATTCCTTACGGACTTAATTAACTCCGTAAGGAATGAACTAATTAATTACGGACTGAAATAATTCCTTACGGACTGAATTAATTACTTACGGACTGAATTAATTCCTTAATTAATTCCTTACGGACTGAATTAATTTCATACGGACTGAATTAATTCCTTACGGACTGAATTAATTCCTTACTGACGGAATTAATTCCTTACGGACTGAATTAATTCCTTACGGACTGAATTAATTCCTTACGGACTGAATTAATTCCTTACGGACTGAATTAATTCCTTACGGACTTAATTAATTCCGTAAGGAATGAATTAATTAATTACGGACTGAAATAATTCCTTACGGACTGAATTAATTACTTACGGACTGAATTAATTCCTTAATTAATTCCTTACGGACTGAATTAATTTCATACGGACTGAATTAATTCCTTACGGACTGAATTAATTCCTTACTGACTGAATTAATTCTTTACGGACTGAATTAATTCCTTACGGACTGAATTAATTTCGTACGGATTTTATTTATTACTTACGGACTGAATTAATTCCTTACGGATTTAATTAATTCCTTACGGACTGAATTAATTCCTTACGGACTGAATTAATTCTTTAGGATTGACTGAATTCCTTTCTTACCGAATTAATTCCTTACGGACTGAATTAATTCCTTACGGACTGAATTAATTCCTTACGGACTGAATTAATTCCTTACGGACTGAATTAATACCTTACGGACTGAATTAAATCCTTACGGACTGAATTAATTCCTTACGGACTGAATTAATTCCTTACGGACTGAAATAATTCCTTACTGACTGAATTAATTCCTTACGGACTGAATTAATTCCTTACGGATTTAATTAATTCCTTACGGACTGAATTAATTCTTTACTTACTGAATTAATTCCTTACGGACTGAATCAATTCCTTAATTAATTCCTTACGGACTGTATTAATTCCTTTCTTACTGAATTAATTCCTTAAGGACTGAATTAATTCCTTAATTAATTCCTTACGGACTGAATTAATTTCATACGGACTGAATTAATTCATTAGGACTTAATTAATCCAATACGTACTGAACTTATTCATTACGGACTGAATTATTTCCTTACGGACTGAATTAATTCTTTAGGATTGATTGAATTCCTTTCTTACTGAATTAATTCCTTACGGACTGAATTAATTCCTTACGGACTGAATTAATTCCTTACGGACTTAATTAATTCCGTAAGGAATGAATTAATTCATTACGGACTGAAATAATTCCTTACGGAATGAATTAATTCCTTACGGACTTCATTAATTCCTTTCGGACTGAATTAATACCTTACGGACTTAATTAATTCCTTACGGACTTAATTAATTCACTACGGACTGAATTAATACCTTACGGACTGAATTAAATCCTTACGGACAGAATTAATTCCTTACGGACTGAATTAATTCCTTACGGACTTAATTATTTCCTTACGGACTGAATTAATTCTTTAGGATTGATTGAATTCCTTTCTTACTGAATTAATTCCTTACGGACTGAATTAATTCCTTACGGACTGAATTAGTTCCTTACGGACTTAATTAATTCCGTAAGGAATGAATTAATTAATTACGGACTGAAATAATTCCTTACGGACTGAATTAATTACTTACGGACTGAATTAATTCCTTAATTAATTCCTTACTTACTGAATTAATTTCATACGGACTGAATTAATTCCTTACGGACTGAATTAATTCCTTACTGACTGAATTAATTCCTTACGGACTGAATTAATTCCTTACGTACTTATGTAATTCCTTACGGTCTGAATTAATTCCGTACGGATTTTATTAATTACTTACGGACTGAATTAATTCCTTACGGATTTAATTAATTCCTTACGGACTGAATTAATTCTTTACTTACTGAATTAATTCCTTACGGACTGAATCAATTCCTTAATTAATTCCTTACGGACTGTATTAATTCCTTTCTTACTGAATTAATTCCTTAAGGACTGAATTAATTCCTTAATTAATTCCTTACGGACTGAATTAATTTCATACGGACTGAATTAATTCATTAGGACTTAATTAATCCAATACGTACTGAACTTATTCATTACGGACTGAATTATTTCCTTACGGACTGAATTAATTCTTTAGGATTGATTGAATTCCTTTCTTACTGAATTAATTCCTTACGGACTGAATTAATTCCTTACGGACTTAATTAATTCCGTAAGGAATGAATTAATTCATTACGGACTGAAATAATTCCTTACGGAATGAATTAATTCCTTACGGACTTCATTAATTCCTTTCGGACTGAATTAATACCTTACGGACTTAATTAATTCCTTACGGACTTAATTAATTCACAACGGACTGAATTAATACCTTACGGACTGAATTAAATCCTTACGGACAGAATTAATTCCTTACGGACTGAATTATTTCCTTACGGACTGAATTAATTCTTTAGGATTGATTGAATTCCTTTCTTACTGAATTAATTCCTTACGGACTGAATTAATTCCCTACGGACTGAATTAATTCCTTACGGACTTAATTAATTCCGTAAGGAATGAATTAATTAATTACGGACTGAAATAATTCCTTACGGACTGAATTAATTACTTACGGACTGAATTAATTCCTTAATTAATTCCTTACGGACTGAATTAATTTCATACGGACTGAATTAATTCCTTATGGACTGAATTAATTCCTTACGGACTGAATTAATTCCTTACGGACTGAATTATTTCCTTACGGACTGAATTAATTCTTTAGGATTGATTGAATTCCTTTCTTACCGAATTAATTCCTTACGGACTGAATTAATTCCTTACGGACTGAATTAATTCCTTACGGACTGAATTAATTCCTTACGGACTGAATTAATACCTTACGGACTGAATTAAATCCTTACGGACTGAATTAATTCCTTACGGACTGAATTAATTCCTTACGGACTGAATTAATTCCTTACGGACTGAATTAATTCCTTACGGACTGAATTATTTCCTTACGGACTGAATTAATTCTTTAGGATTGATTGAATTCCTTTCTTACCGAATTAATTATTTACGGATTGAATTAATTCCTTACGGACTGAATTAATTCCTTACGGACTTAATTATTTCCTTACGGACTGAATTAATTCTTTAGGATTGATTGAATTCCTTTCTTACTGAATTAATTCCTTACGGACTGAATTAATTCCTTACGGACTTAATTAATTCCGTAAGGAATGAATGAATTAATTACGGACTGAATTATTTCCTTACGGACTGAATTAATTCTTTAGGGACTGAATTAATTCATTACCGACATAATTAAATCCTTACAGACTGAAATTATTCCTTATGGACTTAACTAATTCCGTAAGGAATGAATTAATTAATTACGGACTGAAATAATTCCTTACGGACTGAATTAATTCCTTACGGACTGAATTAATTCCTTACGGACTGAATTAATTCCTTACGGACTGAATTAATTCCTTATGGACTGTATTAATTCCTTTCTTACTGAATTAATTCCTTAAGGACTGAATTAATTTCATACGGACTGAATTAATTCATTACGGACTTAATTAATCCAATACGTACTGAACTTATTCATTACGGACTGAATTATTTCCTTACGGACTGAATTAATTCTTTAGGATTGATTGAATTCCTTTCTTACTGAATTAATTCCTTACGGACTGAATTAATTCCCTACGGACTGAATTAATTCCTTACGGACTTAATTAATTCCGTAAGGAATGAATTAATTAATTACGGACTGAAATAATTCCTTACGGACTGAATTAATTACTTACGGACTGAATTAATTCCTTAATTAATTCCTTACGGACTGAATTAATTTCATACGGACTGAATTAATTCCTTATGGACTGAATTAATTCCTTACGGACTGAATTAATTCCTTACGGACTGAATTATTTCCTTACGGACTGAATTAATTCTTTAGGATTGATTGAATTCCTTTCTTACCGAATTAATTCCTTACGGACTGAATTAATTCCTTACGGACTGAATTAATTCCTTACGGACTGAATTAATTCCTTACGGACTGAATTAATACCTTACGGACTGAATTAAATCCTTACGGACTGAATTAATTCCTTACGGACTGAATTAATTCCTTACGGACTGAATTAATTCCTTAAGGACTGAATTAATTCCTTACGGACTGAATTAATTCCTTACGGACTGAATTATTTCCTTACGGACTGAATTAATTCTTTAGGATTGATTGAATTCCTTTCTTACCGAATTAATTATTTACGGATTGAATTAATTCCTTACGGACTGAATTAATTCCTTACGGACTTAATTATTTCCTTACGGACTGAATTAATTCTTTAGGATTGATTGAATTCCTTTCTTACTGAATTAATTCCTTACGGACTGAATTAATTCCTTACGGACTTAATTAATTCCGTAAGGAATGAATGAATTAATTACGGACTGAATTATTTCCTTACGGACTGAATTAATTCTTTAGGGACTGAATTAATTCATTACCGACATAATTAAATCCTTACAGACTGAAATTATTCCTTATGGACTTAACTAATTCCGTAAGGAATGAATTAATTAATTACGGACTGAAATAATTCCTTACGGACTGAATTAATTCCTTACGGACTGAATTAATTCCTTACGGACTGAATTAATTCCTTACGGACTGAATTAATTCCTTATGGACTGTATTAATTCCTTTCTTACTGAATTAATTCCTTAAGGACTGAATTAATTTCATACGGACTGAATTAATTCATTACGGACTTAATTAATCCAATACGTACTGAACTTATTCATTACGGACTGAATTATTTCCTTACGGACTGAATTAATTCTTTAGGATTGATTGAATTCCTTTCTTACTGAATTAATTCCTTACGGACTGAATTAATTCCTTACGGACTTAATTAATTCCGTAAGGAATGAATTAATTAATTACGGACTGAATTATTTCCTTACGGACTGAATTAATTCTTTAGGGACTGAATTAATACCTTACGGACTGAATTAAATCCTTACGGACAGAATTAATTCCTTACGGACTGAATTAATTCCTTACGGACTTAATTATTTCCTTACGGACTGAATTAATTCTTTAGGATTGATTGAATTCCTTTCTTACTGAATTAATTCCTTACGGACTGAATTAATTCCTTACGGACTGAATTAGTTCCTTACGGACTTAATCAATTCCGTAAGGAATGAATTAATTAATTACGGACTGAAATAATTCCTTACGGACTGAATTAATTACTTACGGACTGAATTAATTCCTTAATTAATTCCTTACGGACTGAATTAATTTCATACGGACTGAATTAATTCCTTACGGACTGAATTAATTCCTTACTGACTGAATTAATTCCTTACGGACTGAATTAATTCCTTACGTACTTATGTAATTCCTTACGGTCAGAATTAATTCCGTACGGATTTTATTAATTACTTACGGACTGAATTAATTCCTTACGGATTTAATTAATTCCTTACGGACTGAATTAATTCCTTACGGACTGAATTAATTCCTTACGGACTGAATTATTTCCTTACGGACTGAATTAATTCTTTAGGATTGATTGAATTCCTTTCTTACCGAAGTAATTCCTTACGGACTGAATTAATTCCTTACGTACTTATGTAATTCCTTACGGTCTGAATTAATTCCGTACGGATTTTATTAATTACTTACGGGACTGAATTAATTCCTTACGGATTTAATTAATTCCTTACGGACTGAATTAATTCCTTACGGACTGAATTAATTCCTTACGGACTGAATTATTTCCTTACGGGACTGAATTGATTCTTTAGGATTGACTTCGAATTCCTTTCTTACCGAATTAATTCCTTACGGACTGAATTAATTCCTTACGGACTGAATTAATTCCTTACGGACTGAATTAATTCCGTACGGACTGAATTAATTCCTTACGGACTGAATTAATACCTTACGGACTGAATTAATTCCTTACGGACTTAATTAATTCCTTACGTACTTAATTAATTCCTTACGGTCTGAATTAATTCCGTACGGATTCTTATTAATTACTTACGGACTGAATTAATTCCTTACGGATTTAATTAATTCTCCTTACGGACTGAATTAATTCCCTTACGGACTGAAT